>AWOL01S0065110.1:0-20349 GCA_000715115.1 Nicotiana otophora
GTTCGTATTTCCTATAGATTTTATATTGGTGAAGATACAAGAAAACAAGGAGGTTCCCCTCATCCTAGGAAGACCATTCTTAGAAATGGGTAGATATATATTAGATATACATGAGAGAAAACTCATACTTAGAGTGGGTGAGGAGACTATGACTTTTGAGATGAATGTAGCAACGAGGGTGAAAAATGAAAGACCATCTGCAAGTGTTGAGTGGAAAGTGAAGAGTTCGAAATAGAAGGCTCTAGTGAGTGAGAAAGATAAGTGTGGGGTGTACCCCAAGAAGGCTGATAAGAAGTTGTCTGCATAGATGCGTGCACTAGTTCGGGCACAAGGAATGGAGCCCGACTTCAACTCAGACTCTGACTAGATATTCAGGGAAGTTTCCTTCACCTTATGCTTTTTAATTGTGTGTCATGGGAACATGCCATAACTCAAAGTGTGGGTGGGGGGATATGTGTATGTATATTAGTTTAAGTTTTCTTGTTGTTAATTGTAGTAAATATAGATAGAGAAACAAAATTGAAGAGAAAATATGAAAAGTCTAAAAGTTTCGATTTTTCCAGACGATGGATATCATATTGACAGGTTTCTTGAGGGATTAAAGTCAAAGGAAAAAAAATATTTTCTTTTGTAGGTAGTGTAATAATTTCCCCTTTTTCTTTGTCTCTCAGTTCTTTTCTAAGGGTTTTGTTTGAATCGGGTATAGTTAGTTTTTATTTTTGTTAAGAGTAGGAAACCTTGTTCTATGATTTGAATTGAAAGCAATATCTTTTAACTTTTTTGTACCTTGAGAATAGTGAGTGCTTTAGTTGTGACGCTTAGGCTTAGTTTTTGACTATTGTATAAGTACCTTAAACTGTATGATATTAACTTTGCTTAACTGCTTTGACTAAAGTGTCTTGATGAGTCCAATCCTGAGTGAGTCATGTGCCATGTGTGTGTGAGGTTTTGTATGATTCATTGTATTGCATTTGATGTCTAGAACTTGCCCCGTGTGTTTGCAAAGTAAAATAGTAGTTTTATTCAGTCTTAGAAGTGATATAGGTGTTTCTTTGTTGAGCCAGTTATATGTTTCTACCCACCTAATTGTTATGTATCTTAGTTAACCCCTTTGAGCTTGTTATCCTATTTCTTTGGCAACCATATTACGAGCCTTACCATTTGTTTGAATTGACCATATCTTTGAATCTTTTACCTCTTGTGAGCTCTTGAATTTGTATGAACTTTTTAAAAGTTGAAGTGTGTGGTGGTTGGGTTGGCCTTTGATTGGAACTAATTAAATAAGGAGAAAGGTGCACTGTTTTGAAAAAGTAAGAGCTACTTGAATTAAAAAAGAAAGAAAAATAATTGTATGATTGTGAAAAATATTCCTTTAAAGTTGTAACTCTTGATGTAATTGTGCTTAAAGAAGTAGGGATTTGATGTATATTGATGTGAAGGTGGAGTATGGTTTGACACAATTGTGGCTTTTGAACAGTTAATTGTATGTATTAAAGTTTTTAGTGAGGTGTAGTCACTCTTATATCCAAATATATCCTACCCATCCCACAACATACATTGCAACCAAAGAAAGTCCTACTTGACCCTTGACAAAATGATCTCAATTAGTAGAGTATTACACTACGAGCAAGCCTATGTACGTCATTTGTTGCATATGAATGTTACTTCAGAGAGTGAGTGAATTCTTTCTATCTTGAGTTCCTAATTGTTCTTGAATTTTAGTGTGTGTTGGTACTACTCTCTATTATTGTGTGAGGGCACTTAATTCATGAAGGAAAGGTAATGTCATTGACCTCTGTGTTCGAGTAAGTGAGCGAGTTGTGAATAATGTGTGGTACTTATGAGTCAAATCTTAGAGGTGAAAATGTTACACAATTGTGCTTAGTCTATTTTAAATATTCTTGGTATGAGGAACTATGAGAGTTGTTTAAAAAAGGTCGTGTCTATGTGAAGTGTAGTTTGATTGCTCGAGGACGAACAATGGTTTAAGTGTGCAGTGTTGATGGTAGGCTATAATTGTGTATTTTAGTTGCTTATTGCACTCTAATTTACTACACTTTACTTGTTTTGAGCTTTAATTGGTAATGTTTCTTATTGTGTGTTTTATGCTTTGTAAGATTGATTCTTATTTATATAGATGTTTTGGAGCTCATTCAAGCTATTTGAAGCTTTGAAGTCTAAGTAAAAGCCCAAGGGATTAAGCTATGATTGTGTTCATGTGTCGATGACCAAGTCTGGACATCAAAAATCGAAGTTTGATCTGTACTCTAAGCAAACCCCACTGTCATGGCGCGTGGGGCGGCGCGGCTGCCCAATTTCTGCTACATGTCAATTGTTGAGCTATCTTAAGATATCCACTAATATCCTCATGGCGTGTCTCCCCATGCGGCACTGTCACGACCCAAAATTCGACTAGTCGTGTTGGCACCTAACCCAACCCGCTAGGTAAGCCAATTAACCACTAACCAATTCCAATAACAATTAATAAAGCGATTAAATAAAGAAAAATCTGAATCTTATACATTCCCCAAGAACTGGTAGTACAAATCATGAGCTTCTATGAATAGAGTTCACAAAGCTGAAATGATGTAAATACATCATCTGTTTAAAAAATACATTAATAGAGTTTTATATATCTAAGGTTACCATGAACAACATGCAGCTACAACCGGGACGCATGTACATCTTCAAATCCAACTCCCACCAAACACAAGAACATCAGCGGCCAACATCTACACGCAAGGTGCAGAAGTATAGTACGAGTACAACCGATCCCATGTATTCAATAAGTAACAAACCTAACCTTAGGTTGAAAGTAGTGACGAGCTAACACAAAGGTCGGGTCCAACACCAGTATTACACAATAGTTCATAACAACACAGTACAAGTAACAAAGAGGTATCTCAGAAATATAAATGCTCAGTTCGTTCACAGTTCCATATTACTCACCTCGCTCAAATTTCGCTATAAAGCTCAAATAGAACCGCACCAGGTGTGCTTATAACCAACGAATCACATTTCCTCATAGCATAAAAGAGTAACTCACAGATCATTTCAGAACAAGAATAACCTCAACAACAACTGAATGGCACATCCCTCAACAATAGCAGTATGGAGCCAACCAATCCGGCTCGGTGTAGAATAGAAATCCTAATTGGGCCTACCAATGGAAACCCAAATTAACTCCGGGAACCCACAAATATATAAATAACCCTCCGAAAGCCCACAATGACTGAATCATAACACATACTATCGTCTAGCTAGCTTCGGCCATGACTTCATAGTCCACAACCATGAAACAATCTACTCTTGAGAACTCCAAGTCTCCAAATCCATAGAACACACGAATCACCATATCTGATCCCAACTCTATCGGTAGAATGTCTAACCCATCTCTTATACACGATATTCCCACGAGGAATACTTTTAAAATTCTTCCGTGCCACATAGCAAAATTTGAATAACAACAGTCGATCAACTAGGAGAGTGTCGCAGTACCAGTGAAGTATCCATAAATCAAAATACATTGCCCCTTCTGAAATGTATACTCTCATCAAGCCATACCGATTAGTACGCCCTAAGGCCCATAAGCCGCTGAATTCCCTTTTAAGCACCCCAAAAGCACCACAACCGAGACATCCACTCCGAAAGACCTTATGTGAATTTAAAAGTGTTCCTCTTCCCTTTTCTTATACTAAAATGTAGAATCCATAGTCATACAGAATTATCACAAATCCCGACACCATCCAATGTAAATAACTAATTCTAGCGTTATATGAATTCGGAAAATTTTCAATTGCCACTTATATATTTTTGAATCCATTAGCACCTTCTCGGGAGTCACACATTTTGCTCAAATCTAAGTTGCACCGCCCAAATGGGCTGAAAGACACGTGCCCCACTAGCACAAGAACACCCAAAGAAGTAACCGTGCCTTAATACCACTGATTAAATTCATACTCTGTGCGCACTACATCCTTCAGAAGTAACAACTCACTCATCCCTTGATTTCCCTTAACTCCTAAAGTACCATAACCCGTATACAAAAATTTCCTTACTCGAGTCATTCTCGAACTTCACCTCTGCAAGTCATCACTGATTCCCAAGTATACCTCAGACCAAAACAAAATTTGACACATAACCATGAATTAAATTGCCAATAGCAGACTCATCCACTTGGCTCAAATCCATAAATTAAAACACTCAATAACTCACAATTTCCATACTATATTACTGTCATAATACCATAGTCTGTTCAACAAAAATTATTCTTAAGCTCATGCAACACGAACCATAAAATACCTCAATCGTCCGCTAAGCTCACATTCATTCTTTGAACACTCAAGTCAACTTTCTCAACCAGATTTAATTCAAATCTCATTACATACGCCCCGATGGCAGAAAACCCACCTGCTTAACCTTAAGTTGTTATCTTGTTATACCCTTTTTGCAGTTACAATTACTATGAAATCACTTAATCTTTTTGTGTCCAAACTCATAACACGATATGAAAATCTACTTTACTCCACAACTAAACAACATGAGAGGTCCTTCAACACACCCATAACTCGAGGCCATATGCCAAATCAAGACCGAAATAAAACACCTAATGGTCCTTGCAACATCTCAAGTAAACTCTTCCCATCATATTCGAACAATCTTAACACATCTCGCAGTCACATCATTCTCACCACTTGGTCATCCAATCATAAATTCCACTATCAGGGACACCATCGGGCATATATGTCCCAAAAGCATGTGCTCACACCACCGGAATCTCCGTGCTCAAGCTACCGTAAAAACCCGGCCTTAAGTGCTCCAGACTGGGCCATCATTGACACGCCAAAATCACATATCGCACCTCAACCATGGAATCACAAGCCGCCGGCGCACAGCTAATATCGAGCACTCATATGCGCATAAAAATGCGTGGAAGGAATTCAAAGAGTTATGCATTGCTGAATAAATTCCACACGATAAGGAAAGAAAGATGGGAAGTAAATCCTAAATGTCTTGTAGCCTCTCGAATATAGGTATGGACGTCATCATACCGATCCGCAATACTCTACTAAAAACTTGCTCATGACTTGCAGAACCTATGAACCGAGAGCTTTAAGAATAGAGTTTACAAAGCTGAAATGAAGTAAATACATCATATGTTTGAAAAATACATTAACAGAGTTTTAAAGATCTAAGGCTACCATGAACAAGACGAAGCTACAACAGGGACGCAAGTACATCTTCAAATCTAGCTCCCATCGAACACAGCAACATCAGCAGCCAACATCTGCACGCAAGGTGCATAAATATAGTGTGAGTACAACCGACCCCATGTACTCAATAAGTAACAAACCTAACCTTAGGTTGAAAGTAGTGACGAGCTAACAAAAAGGTTGGGTCCAACACCAGTATTCCACAACAGTTCATAACAGCATAGTACAAGTAACAAAGAGGTATCGCAAAAATAAAATTGCTCAATTCGTTCACAGTTCCAGAAAAATAGGCATTGATTTTCAAGTATCATAGTGAAAACCCAAATCTCTTACCAAAAATGCCAAAATACGAGTAAGTTTGAGAACTGTCATTTTTCCCACAAACATCCTTTCAACAATCAATGAGATGTTTCATTTTTTCTTTTCAAATAGCAAGTGTAAGATGTCTCTGTATGCCAACATGTCAAAATGTATGAGAAGTCATAAATGACGTGATACTATATAGCATGAGGAAAAATGCATCTTTATGCATGCATGTTAAGTGTGCATGCCAAATGCGATGCAAATCAGTGATAAAGAACATATGCATACTCTTAGAGTATAAATTCACTCAGTCCTCCCAATCACTCGGCACTCGGCACTCGGCACTCAAACTCAGTAGGTACCTGCACTCACTGGGGGTGTGCAAAGTCCGGAGGGGATCCTACAACCCAAGCGCTATAATCAGCACGGACAACTCACGTCACTCGGCACTCGGCACTCTTAGAGTATAAATTCACTTAGTCCTCCCAGTCACTCGGCACTCGGCACTCACACTCAGTAGGTACCTGCACTCACTGGGGGTGTGCAGACTCCGGAGGGGATCCTACAACCCAAGCACTATAATATGCACGGACAACTCACGTGTTGCACGGACAACTCACGTGCCATAATATCAATATCTGTAATCGTATGGACAACTCACTTGCTGCACGGATAACTCACGTGCTATAATAAGCCAATCTGACCCGCTATGGCATGCAGCCTGATCCCATAATCATCCTCACAATAAGACCCTCGGCCTCACTCAGTCATCAATCTGTCTAGTCACTTGGGCTCATAATATCATGATACTAGCCTGAAAACTATGATATAATGCATCAATAAATAATAACAAAGGCTGAGATATGATATGCATGTGAATGCGTATGACTGATGATGTAATGAAATGTAAGCAGATTGCTCAATGATAGAAATGACCTTAGTGGGTCCCAACAGGATAAACATGTAGCCTAGACATGGCTTTTAACATAACCACAGCTCGATAACTCTAGTACGTAGAGATTTCATGATTTTAGACAAGTTCAGGTAACTACACAGTACTACATAAATAACAGAAATCACAGTTCACATGGTGCACGCCCACACGCCCGTCACCCAGCATGTGCGTCACCTCAAAGCCAAACACATAACATGTATATTCATGGTTCATACCCTCAGCTCCAAGATCAGAAGAGATACTTACCTCTAACAAGCCAATACCAATGCTGAGCAAGCCAAGCGATGCTCCAAAGATGTCATCCCATGCGTTCCAACCTCTGAACGACTTGAAACTAACCAAAAACAACTCAAGTACATCAAACAATGCTAAAGGAACCAATCACGATCGAAAAAGATCAAATCGTAAATCAAAAGCCTAAAATTGGCCAAAAGCCCAACCCAGACCTGCACCTCAGAACCCGACATACTTTACAAAATCCAATAACCCATTCAATAACGAGTCCAACCACACTAGTTTCACTCAAATCCGACTCTAATTTGATGTTCAAAACTCAAAATTTCATATTATGAAACTTTAGGCCGAAACCCCCAATTTCCTCTTTAAAATTCACAATCCAATTACAATACTCGAAGCTAGATTCATTATATAAAGTAAAAAATGAGCAGAGGACACTTACCCCAGTCCACAAGATGAAAATTGCTTCAACAATCGCCTCAATCCGAGCTCCATAGCTCCCAAAATGAAGAAAGAACCAAAATCCCTCGATAATATAGCTTCTGCCCAGCGATTCCACATTTGCGCACAATTCATCGCATTTGCGACGACCGCTTTTGCGGAAAAACTTTGCTCCTGCGTAAAATAGCCTTGCCCAACAACCCCCGGACCTGCGGTATTAAACTCCTCATCTGCAAAGACACTCGCATCTGCGCTTCCACTCGATGCACTTGTGCATCGGCACCTGCGCCCTTTCCTCTGCTCCTGTAGGCCTATTCGTCCAGCTCTCATCCCACTTCTGCGATAATTGCACCTATGCAAACCAGCCACGGCTGTGATAACACTAGAACCAGCAACTTAATAAAAATCCAAAAATGAAATGAAATGATTCGAACCTCGTTTGAAACTCACCCAATCCCCTCGGTCCAAACATGCCAACAAGTTCCATAACATAATACGGACTTACTCGAGGCTTCAAAACACACATAACAACATTAAAATGACGAATCACACCTCAAATCTAAATCTATGAACTTTGAACTTTCCAATTCAATAACTCATGTCAAAACATAGCAAATCAATCTGGAATGACATCAAATTTTGCACACAAGTCCTAAATGACATAACAAAGCTATTACAATTTCCAGAATCCGATTCCGACCCCGATATCCAAAAGTCAACCACCCGGTCAAACTTCTAAAAAATTCAACTTTCTCCATTTCAAGCCTAATTTCACTACGGACCTCCAAATAATTTTTCGGACATGCTCCTAAGTCCAAAATCACCATACGGAGCTATTGGAATCATCACAACTCTGTTCTGTGTTACGACGACGATTCACATAAGTCATAATGCATCATACGGAGCTACACATGCTTGTAAACTACCGAGCGAAGTGAAAATGCTTAAAATGACTGGTTGAGTCGTTACAGGCACGCCTATGTATTTTTTATGGAGTAAATGTCATGTTCGGCTAGGAAAAGGTGATCTCATCTAGGCCTGACCCTACTTGGTATAAATACATGGAACAACATTATTTTAGTGACTTTTGACATAATTTAGACCTAAGGAGTCTAAGAAGGAGTTGGAGAAACAAAATCACAGGGATTTCATCGTTCAATCCTCACTCATGACCCGAGTTTGGATCATTTTATGTTTTCCTATACTTAAACATATTTGTGATGAGTTGCTCAATATCTATGGAGTAGTTACCTTTAGGGTTTGATGGATTTGGTGTATTTATAATTGTTTGTGGATTATAACTCTAGTTTTATGTATTGAAGCAATTTTTGGATAATTTAATCGTTGCATCTACATTCACTTGTTCATGTAATCGAGAGAGGCATAATTTGTGATATCATTACATTATATTGTTAGTTGAGTTCATTAATTCTTCTTTTTAATCGGAAGAGGCTAGTTGAATTATTTATTAAACCTAGTTAGGAGAATAATCGGAAGAGGTTTTCCTAAATACCAATCCATTATGCATTCTTGCATATCTTCACATGCTTAAATTAGTTCATCTTGGGAGGTTAAGACTTAATTGAGAGAGGAGTTTTTGATGAACGTTTGAACTAATAATCTATTGCGTTCGAGAGACTCAGTTGAACATTAAAAGAGAATTATCTAGAGTTAAATACCAAACAATTATCTTGCACCTATCCTGTCAAAACCATGTCTTCTCTCACTGATAACCTTATTTGCTTACTCGTTATTACGATTGTCACTAGTCAATAGCTTTAGATTCTTAGTTAATTTTAGTTATTAATCATATAAATCTCAATCGATGATCATCTTGGATAGAAATCAAGCTAGAAACTATAAAAATGTTATTTAAATCTAATCTTGGTGGATACAATATTATATTATACTATATTCGACTAGCGAGCATATTTAAGTGTGTGTTTTGCGTTCTACAAATTTGCCAAAATGGTAAAACTAGGAGCGTATTCAAAACATATAGGACCTTCTCATAAAATGAATAATTGACTCAAGTGGGCCTCCACACGTAAGCATCAAATGGTACGCAGGCAGACAGTTTCAAATTAGAACACGTTAAATTCATTAAGTCCTATAAATATGGTCTCTATGTGATTTTGATTTCCAATATTGTACAGGGAACACTCCAACTTTAGACTAACGCATTGGTAGATTAAACGCGTTGCAGGTCCTATTGGCATATTCTCTAATTGTTTGTACAATGAGGTGGTGCAGCTGTTTGAAAGCTCAGATTTAACAGCACTGATTTTTTTAAACATGCTTCTTAGGCAGGTAACAGTATCCTATAGGAAGGATTTCTAATGATTGACAATCAAATCTGATTTTATAATACTTCATTTCTATACGCATGTCATCTAAGTGAGGCAGTACAACGAAGCAACAAAAGTAGTCAATTAATTGATTAAGATCCTACAGTCATGATATCATGGTGGGTAGTGAAATAAAAGAAATAGAAGCGACTGATTGATTGATTAGTTGAAGCCCTATAGACATGTTCTAGATTAGCGAAGCATGTGTTATTGCATACTCTAGGCATGTTGTCTAAGTGTGTAGAGTAGTAAAGGACTGTGGATGCCAAAGCGGCTACCTCGAGAATCTCTGAACTGAATGATAGCTCCAAACCACCCACCACCGTAACCAGAAACACCTGGAGCTACACACGAAGTGCGGGGTATAACATGAGTACAACCAACTCAATAAGTAACAAGTCTAGCCTTTTGGCTGAAAGCAGTGAAGCGCCTCACAGGTACAGACCAATTACAAAAATACATTACAGAAATGTAGACATGCTTTCAAGTTTAAAAGTTAAAGCTCAAACATGTAAGATATGTCAACTAAAATGAGAAATAATACATCACGATATCTACATGTCAGTTATGTATGCCAACTGAAATACAAAAAATTGTGATGAAATCTTATGCATACTCACAGATGTATCAATCACTCATTCCTCGCATGAACTCCATCCTCACAGTTACTCGTTCCTCACAGTCACTCCATCCTCACAATCACTCAATCCTCCCAATCGCTTGGCACTCACTCTCGGCACTCGCACTCACACTAAGTAGGTAGTTGCGCTCACTGTGAGTGTGCAATTTCTGAAGGGGCAGATCTAGCCCAAGCGCTATAATAAGCCAATCATGGCATGAATCGGTAAAGCTTACTATGGTGTGCAGCCCGATCCCATAAATATCCATACAATCAGGCCCTCGACCTCACTCAGTCACCAATCTCTCCAGTCTCTCAGGATCACAATGTCATGAAAATTAGCCCAAACGATGATGATATTAAGTATCAATAAATGGCAACAGAGACTAAGACATGATATGCAAATGATAGATGTGACTGATTACATGATTGAAAATTAAGCAAGTAATTTAACACTAATACGACCTCTGAGGGTCCCAACAGTACCAGCATATATTCCAAGCATGATTTCTAACATGAATCCAATTTCTCTAACGTGATCCGAGTTATCCAAAACACACCCAAGCCCCCCGGGACCCCGTCCAAATATACCAACAAGTCTGTAAACATATTTTGGACTTACTCGAAGCCTCAGAACACATAAAACAAGACCAAAATAAAGAATCTCACCTCAGAACCTCATTAATCAACTTCTAAGCTTCAAACTTATTTCAAGAAACTTCTATCGCGTCGAAACATACTTAGACAACTCAGAATTATGCCAAATTTTACGCATAAGTCATAAATCACAATACAAAACTATTACAAGGCTTGGAATTCCAGACGAACATAGATAACACCAAAATCAACTTCAAGTCAAAAACCTTCAAAATGCCAACTTTCAACAATAAGTGCTGAAACGCTCCCGGGCCACTTGAAACTCAATCCAAACATATGCCCAAGTCTAAACTAATCATACGAACCTATTGGAACATTCAAATCTCAAAGGGATGACTCAATGCAAACTTTTCCACCTTAGGCACGTTGTATAATACGAGCAACCCCTACCTTAGTCATTTATATAGACCAATGTTGCACGGGGTGAAGTATTATCTATGTTGCACGGGGTGATCCTTTAGGCTAAAATACATAATACCGCCCTCCCCTTTCTTTATCTGCTGGTTATCTACACTTAGTCATTTATATAGACCAATGTAGTAGTATCCTTGTAATCATTAAGGATTTGTACCAATACTCATGTGTTATGATAAGACTCTTTGACATCGATATTTCCCTTTGTTTATTTGATCACCTCGAATAATCACATAATCCACATAGTTCAATATTCGGTCGGGACTCACAGTTGTGGACCTCGAAGAGTGCCTAACACCTTGTCTTCAAAGTAACTTGATCCCTTACCCGATCTTTGGCGACACGGACTAGTCAAATAGAGTTATTCGCAAANTTCTGAAACGCTCCCGGGCCACTTGAAAATCAATACGAACATATGCCCAAGTCCAAAATAATCATACGATCCTATTGGAACATTCAAATCTCAAAGGGATGACTCAATTCAAACTTGGCCACCTTAGGCACGTTGTATAATACGAGCAACCCCTACCTTAACGGAGTTGCGAAGTATTATCTATGTTGCACAGGGTGATCCTTTATGCTAAAATACATAATACCACACTCCCCTTTCTTTATCTGCTGGTTATCTACACTTAGTCATTTATATAGACCAGTGTAGTAGAATCCTTGTAATCATTAAGGATTTGTACCAATACTCATGTGTTATGATAAGACTCTTTGACTTTGATATTTCCCATTGTTTATTTGCTCACCTCGAATAATCACATAATCCACATAGTTCAAAATTCTGTCGGGACTCACAGTTGTGGACCTCGAAGAGTGCCTAACACCTTGTCTTCAAAGTAACTTGAGCCCTTACCCGATCTCTGGCGACACAGACTAGTCAAATAGAGTTATCCGCAAATAGTGCCCTAACGAAACTTAAAATCAATAGGCGGTGACAGTTCTCTTTTAATGCCCCCTTTAAAAGAGTTGTTACACGTCAAAGCTCGCTTTCACGAGAAAACAGGGCCCAACAGAATGGCGACTCTATTGGGGATATACTTAGGCTCTTACCATAACTGTAACACCCCGGAAAATTTCAAAGTACTTAAGTGTAAATACCGGTAAAATTTGCAAAGAAAATAATATTTCATGGTGCCGGACTTGGCATACGTGTTGAGGATTAAGGAAATTATTTGCGGCAAGTGTGCGAGCTACAGCTCGGACTTTTAGGGTTGAACAATGCATGGGAAAGTAAAGGAATATTTTTGGCGGAAAAGTGCGTTTATGCGGTCCATTATGCGACCGCATAATCACTCTGTGGGCCGCATAATGGCCGCAGAAGTGAGTAGGAGAGGGCCATTCTAGAAGCAGCTGTGCGGTCGACTATGCGACCGCAAAACTATTATGCGGTGAATTATGCGACCGCATACCAATTATGCGGATCGCATACATAGACAGATTTTTGATCATTTTTGTCAGCATATATACGGTCCGCATATCCATTATGTGGTCGCATATGCGACCGCAGAACCGTTCCGGAGCTCCATTTTGGGGTTTTTAAAACCCGACCCTATTTGTGTTAAATACACTCTTTGGGCCATTTTAGAGCAAGAATCTGACACTTTTAAGTGAGAGAGAGTTCTCTAGAGTGAGAAGGTGTTCTTCAATAATTGTTCTTCAATTCTTGATCAAGTTTTGGAAGATTAAGGAGGGAAACTCACTAGGTCTTCATCCTAGAGGTAAGATTCTACACCCTAACCCTCAATTTCGAATTTTGTGTAGGAATGGATAATAAGCAAGATAATATTTGGGCATGAGGGTTGTTTATTTTACATGCATGTGTTATCAAAGGGAGTAGGGAGATTGTTGAGCTAAAAATGGTAAAGATTGGGTTGTGGGATGATGGAATCCTTCATAAAAAGGACCTTGAAACCTTATGCATACCTAGTGTTTGATAAAATGCTCAAGTGAGCTAGAAACATGATCATCTTCCTAATCTTGGTGCAATTTGTTTTATTTCTAAAATAGATTAAAGTTGCTAAGAATTCCGGAACATTTAGAGTGTAAGGAAGCTCAATTGAGGTATGTTGGCTAAACTCTTCTGTTAGAATTGGATCCCACGATATTAATGTGAATTATGTATGTCCCGAGTAAGATTGGGTTGAAAGATATATACCTGACAAGTATCTCAAATGCTTTATTCATGTTATGTTATCAATTGAGGATGTGTTAAAATATGGGTTGTGCATTAATAATGTTTCGACTTCAAGTCAAGTTCAAACGAAGGCTATTATGCCAAATTTTGTGGAATATCTCTATGTGCCTTAGCCTCTATAATTTCTCACATGTGTACTACATACCTTGATTTGAATTGTATTTATTGTTGTTGTTGATGATTATATTTGAAATTGAAAAGTTGAGCATGGAATACTAAATACGGATAACATGCCAAGAATGATTTAAATACTTTTGGCCACTGGTGCCGATGAGATGAAAAGATGTAAAAGAAGTATGAAATGCGATGATTGATATAAAAAGGTTGATGTCTAGAATAAGATAGCCTAGGAGATCAGGTCATGATTGGACACCGCGCCACATACATGGTGGTGATTGTGTTGGAAATTGTAATTGAAATTGAGATTTTGGTTGATGTCTTCAAATAATACAGCCTAGCCGATCGGGTCGTGATCGGACTCCCTGATAAAATTACGGTGGTATTGGTATTGATAGTAATTATGGTTGATTCTCCAAGGAGATAGCTTACCCGATCGGGTGTGATCGGACTCCGTGTTAAAGACGGTAGTATTGATATTGAGAGTAATTGTAGTTGATGTCTCTAATGAGATAGCCTAGCCGATCGGGTCGTGATCGGACTTCGTACTGAGAATATGGTGGTACTGGTATTGTGGACAATGGTATATCGATACTAAAAATCTCCCAATGTGAGATATGGAAATTAATTTGAACACTGTCTTGATCCTAAATTGCGGTTTGATGTTGATTAAGGCTTTCATTGTATTATTTATGATTATATTGAGAGGGTGTTTAGTTATACGTACTAGTGCTATTTGACGGCACTAACGTCCATTTTTGCTGGGGGCACTGCATCTTTCAATGGATGTAGGTGGTTCCACAGCAGGAGATATTGATCAGTGATAACAGTGCACCTTCTTCCCAGCTAACTTGGTGAGCCCCACTGCATTCCGAGGTAATGAATCTTTTGTACTTTGTGTATCCTGTTTGAGGTATAGCTGCGGCCTTGTTGACAGTATTATCATTGTACTCTTCTTTATCTATAGAGGCTCCGTAGACATAGTGTGAGTTGTGTATTGGTGCTGGAAAAGTCAAAATATATATTATGTTGTGGTTGTATTACTTATCCATTTGAGACTTTAAAAATGATGAAACTATTGGAAATGAATTGGTATTGTAGATGTAAACACCTTTTGTCTAATTAATTAAAATATATATTATCTCTATTTGTGGATGAGTTTGGGTAGAAGGAAATCTAACAGGCTTGCTCGGTCGGGTTCACTTGGCGGAGCGCCGGTCGCGCTCCTCTATTTTGGGCATGTCAAACTTGGTATCAGAGCCTAAGGTTTTAAAGTGTCCTAGGATGTNCGGTATCAGAGCCTAAGTTTTTAAAGTGTCCTAGGATGTCTCATAGCCGTGTCTAGTAGAATCCTTATTATCGGTGTGTTGTCGACCATATCTATAATTAGGATGCTACATGGGCATTTAGTAATAATACCCTTCTTTCATGTTCTTGGTCATGCGATAAAGCTGGTTGTAAGATTGTTCCACTTTTAACTCCTGAGTTGCTCTAATTTTCAGTACATGGCACCAAAGAAGATGGCAAGAACTGCCCAAAGAGCCAATGTCATCCTAGGAGTGACAGTTGATCGTATAATCGATGATGCAGGTGAGCATCCAAGGACTGAGGATATTCCTCCAGTTACTACACTGCCTGACTCTACTACAACTGATTAGACCACACCTGTCCCTACACTTACTGAAGGTGCAACAGTTCCGCCAACTGATATACCAGTTCCACCTCCAGTTCCAGCTTCCGATTCTGGTGTTTCTGATGTTAATCTTAATGGAGCCATACAGATGTTGGCTCAAATAGTGGCTTCCCAGACCTAGAGGTCAAATGTTGCACCCACTTCTTCCAGTCAACTAGGGGCTTCTACTAGTTCCAGGGTGAACAGGTTTTTCAGTTGGATCCTCCAGTGTTCATGGGTACTAACATAGAGGAAAATCACCAGGATTTTATTGATGAGATGCACAAGACTCTCAGAGTTATGCGTGCTGCTAAAATGGAGTCTGTGGAATTGGCCTCCTACCGCCTGAAAGAGGTGGCATATTCTTGGTTTGAACTATGGGAGGAGTCCCGTGAAGAACGGAGCCCTCCAGCGAGGTGGGGTAAGTTTGCCGATGCCTTCATTGATGATTTCTTGCCTGTCCAGTCTAAGGCAGCCCGTGCTGCTGAGTTTGAGAACTTGAGGCAAGGTAGCCTTAGTGTGTGGGATTACCATATAAGATTCGCGTACCTGTCTAAGTATGCTATTTACATGCTGCCCACTATGGAGGCTAGAGTGCGCCGATTTTACAGGGCCTTAGTCCCTTGATAACTAATGAGGTTGCTACAGCTGCCTTGAATTCTGATATGAACTATGGAAAGATGGTGGCATTCGCTCAAGCCACAGAGACCCGCAAATTAAGGAGCATAATGGAGCGAGAGGGTAGTAATAAGGCCCGATCTACGAGCAACTTTGGTGATTCTTCGGGTGGTGGAGAGTCAAAATTTAGACGAGGGTCGTCAGGGCTATCACAATCCTTTGCTCAGTCTTCGGCTAGTGCACAACCATCAGGGCCTAGTCAGCAGCGGCTTTGGAGCCGTTTCAGGCCCAATCAGGGAAGTATGGGCTCATATCAGCAGGGTCGTCAAGGTAGTAGGTTCCAGCAGCAGAGGAGGCCCCTATGTCCTCATTGTGGAAAGATGCACCTAGGAATATGCTACATGGACTTACCCATATGCTACGGATGTGGATTGAGGGGTCACATTAAGAGGGATTGTCGTTCGTCCCGCCAGGGTGCGGGCAGGGGCATAGCACAGCCAGCCAATTCTGCAGCAACTACATTCACTGCACCTCTTCCAGCTCGAGGCAGTCCAACATCCGCAGGGTGTGGTGCAGCTAGGGGTGGAACACAGAGTTCGGGAGGATCTAGTCGTTTCTATGCTATGTGGGGTCGCCAGAATTCAGAGGCTTCTCTAGATGTTGTCACAGGTATATTGACTGTCCAATCTCATGATGTATATGCTCTTATTGATCCCGGTTGCACTTTGTCAAATGTCACACCTTATGTTGCTATGGAATTTGGGATAGAACCATAACAACTTTATGAGCCGTTCTCTGTATCTACTATGATTGGTGACTATATTTTAGCCGCGCGGGTTTATAGGGATTGTGTTGTCACATTGCGTGGTTGGAACACCGTTGCTGTTCCGACCCGCATATTGTTCGCCCAAATTTGCTGCCTAAAGGGCTGCCAAACGAGCCAAACTTGGCTGCCAAAGACCAGAAAGTCTTTGTACATGGAGGCAACAATCCGACAGGCTGTCCGGGCCCTCCTAGGGGCTACGTTTCGTCAGCAAAGTCACATGCAGCACAACTGGGCAGGACCAAAGTCTGCCAGGGCAATCATGGAAGCAACATGCTGCCAGCAAAGACATGTGCTGCACAGCTAGGTAGGCCCACATCCTGTCTGGAGGAACATGGGAACAACTACCTGCCAGCAAGAACTGGGCCACAGCAGCTGGACAAGTCAATTGGCACATGTGATGCCAACACCTTCCAGGAAACCAGCACAAAGCAGTGCACCCCAGGCTGGCCGAGCCCATAGTCAGCTTAGCTGCCTTTAGGCATTATTCTGTATAAATAGGATACATAGGCCTTGTTAGAAGGAAGATCTCTTTACTTGTATTTCCTTCTTTTGTATATGAGAAAAACCCCGAAAATTGGCCTTGGCCTCCCATCTTTGTGTCTTTCTATTTTCGTTATCCCTCCAACCTTTGAGTTTGTGTGATTGCCTTGGTCCAAAGCACGATTTTGTGCTTGTTTCTTGTTAAGGGCTGAAGCAAGAGTAGTAGTCAGGCTATCTTGCTGCCCTCGCTGAGCCCCCAGAAAATGGGTCCGCGACAAGTGGTATCAGCGCAAAGGTTATCGACCATGGCAACTGATGGAGATAACGTCAACTTAGACAACATTCGTGGCAGAGACGAGTCACCAACAAAGCGGCAGAAACCAAAGAAGAGAGGAACAAGCAAAGTTCGAGATCCCACCATAGCCGTAACAAGTGAGGTACCAGCATTACCGCTGCCCCCACAACAGGTTAGACATGGTGAAGATTGTGAGGCTTCTGTCTCAAATCCTTTAAACGTGAGAATGGGTCTCACTGAAGCTAGTTTAGATGCTCTAAACCAGCACATGGGGGAAGTTTTGCATAACTTCCAAGCACTTGAGTCTACGACCCTAGATGGACTTGACGAGGTCAAAGAGTCAGTAGATCAAGCAAGTTTTGAGCACAAGGAAGGACTAACCAACCTTGAGCTGAAGCTGACCGAGGCTGTATCGGCATTGCACGGGGAGATTGAGCTCCTAAAGCAAGAACTGAAGGCAGCAAAGTTAGCCAGTGGCACTGGTCATGTGACAGTGCGGGAAACCAAAATCGAGGGCCCAAAACCGAAGGAGTTTAGGGGCGAACGAGACGCTCAGGAAGTAGAGAACTTCATCTGGAAGATGGAAGACTACTTTGAGCACCTTTACATCGTTGATGAGGCTGCAAAGATCCGGGCAGCGACGATGTATCTTGCCGAGACCGCCATGCTCTGGTGGAGACGGAAGAAAGCCGACATGGAGAAGGGAACTTGCTCCATCAATAGCTGGGATCAGTTCAAGTTCGAACTGAAGCGCCAGTTTTACCCACAAAACGTTGTCAACGAGGCACGTAGGAAGTTGAGAGAGCTCAGGCAAACAACTTCCATAAGCGAGTACGTGAAAGATTTCACGAAACTCATCCTGCAAATTCCAAACTTAGCAAGCGATGACTTGTTATTCACTTTCATCGATGGTCTTCAAGACTGGGCAAGACAGGAATTGCAGCGACGTCAAGTCAAAGACGTCGATGAAGCTATAGCGGTTGCGGAGTCCTTAAATGATTATTGGACAGAACCCACAAAGGCGAGGGACACCAACTTCCAAACGGATGGAGACCATGGATATCGGGACAAGGGCAAACAAGTTGATGCCCCGGACCGCGATTCCAGAGAACAAGGCAATCAGGCGCCTTGGCGCGATCGGTACTACCAAAGGAGGAAGGATACTGGTCCTCGTCATCGTTGTTACATCTGCAAGGACACTACTCATGGCCACAAAGATTGTCCTTCTTTAAAGAAACTCGGCGCCATAATTACCGCCGAGCGGAGGCTAGCAGAGGAAAGGACCCAAGCAGGTGAACAAGCCAGAGAACAACCGCCGCACATAGCTCATCTTGGCAACATGGTACTAGGCGCAGTAGTTGCCGAAAAGCCTGCTTTGAAGCAGGTCGCCCAGGGGAAGCATGACATTGTCAAACTGGTTCACGCCTTAGGCGACGATGTGATTGACAAGGATCGCCAATCAGTAGAACCAGGATCACTGTTCGTGGATGCACAATTGAACGGACAATCAGTCCGCATAATGGTAGACACCGGTGCGACGCACAATTTTGTGTCTGAAGCGAAGGCTAAGTCACTTGGCCTTGCATTCAGTCCTAGCAGTTCTGTACTGAAGACGGTGAACGCCAAACCCACCAACGTGAAAGGGATCGCCCGCAATGTGCAGCTCAACTTAGGAGCTTGGCAGGGAAACGTGAGTTTCTTTGTCGCTTCCCTGGACGTATTTGATCTGGTATTGGGGCTAGATTATTGGGATGCAGTGAAGGCATTCATATGCCCATTTCTCAACCAGATTTACATATATGACCCCAGGGGTCCATGTGTGGTGCAAGCAGTTCGGGTACCACAGGTTGTTAGTTTGCTGTCCGCAATTCAAACCGTAAAAGGCTTCAAGGAAAAGGGAGCACCGGTGTTGGCAGTCGGGACAAGGACTAAGGAGGTCAAGAAGGACAAAGCCTTGACTCCTTCGGAACAACGAGTCCTTAAGGGTAAGGACTTAATTGTGTGGGCAAAGCCATCTGCCAAGGGTCCGTACATGGCACCTCCAAAGTTGGGGGATTCAAGGAAGCAATGTGGAAAACTACTTGGGTCGAGGCATGTCAGTCCGTTAAAGGCACCTTGTAGAGACAAGGGTGATATGGGGCGGAGGCAATCCAGGCGACCAAATGTTTTCACAAGTTCTTCGGTCGTCGACAAAAAGGTCGAGACCATCATCAAGCATCGAGTGATACAAGGAGTAGGTTGGGGCAATTCAAGCGCCCAATTTCTTGTCCGATGGAAGGGGCAGCCGACAGAAGGGGCAACGTGGGAAAAATATGAGGCATTATGGCCGTTCAAAGATCAAGTTCACGACTACTTGAATCGTTGTGGCGCCGAGGTCGTCGCCATTTCAAGTGGGGGAGAGTGTTCCGACCCGCATATTTTTCGCCCAAATTTGCTGCCTAAAGGGCTGCCAAACGAGCCAAACTTGGCTGCCAAAGACCAGAAAGTCTTTGCACATGGAGGCAACAATCCGACAGGCTGTCCGGGCCCTCCTAGGGGCTACGTTTTGTCAGCAAAGTCACATGCAGCACAACTGGGCAGGACCAAAGTCTGCCAGGGCAATCATGGAAGCAACATGCTGCCAGCAAAGACATGTGCTGCACAGCTAGGTAGGCCCACATCCTGTCTGGAGGAACATGGGAACAACTACCTGCCAGCAAGAACTGGGCCACAGCAGCTGGACAAGTCAATTGGCACATGTGATGCCAAAACCTTCCAGGAAACCAGCACAAAGCAGTGCACCCCAGGCTGGCCGAGCCCATAGTCAGCTTAGCTGCCTTTAGGCATTATTCTGTATAAATAGGATACATAGGCCTTGTTAGAAGGAAGATCTCTTTACTTGTATTTCCTTTTTTTGTATATGAGAAAAACCCCGAAAATTGGCCTTGGCCTCCCATCTTTGTGTCTTTCTATTT
>AWOL01S0065115.1:0-15296 GCA_000715115.1 Nicotiana otophora
CTAAGCTCAAAAGGGAAAACCTTCAAATCATCTGATTTTCACTCATGAGTCAAAGATCGAGCCTGAAACCATTCTTTTGCCTTCTGAAATCCGCGAATCCAGTCGGCTATTTCCTATCTCATCACTCAAAATTCAAAATACCCAAACCTGAACCCTAGACTCGATGATGTATTATCAAATCTCGGATTTCTCTCATGTGCTGTTAAATCCATGGCATGCATGGCGTTTCTTCATCATCACCACTGTTATTCTTTGTCTAGAAGTCAAACGCAGTGACCTCTGGACGTTAGGATTTAACTACTGGTCCAAAATCTTCTACGGTCGATCTCCTCGTGCTCAGGTAAACTCGACCCTATTTTTCCCCTCTATTTCTTTCAATTTCACTCATTCTTGCTCACATCATCTACCATTCATCACTTTTCACTCACGATTTAGAATTTGTGAAACCTTAGAGCGTTAAGTGGCACTATAAATAGGGCCTTTAATGTTCGCATATACAACCACCTAACACTGAAGAAAAACACATTAAGAACATATGAAAAAGGTAGAAAATGAATATAGTAGTGGTAGAATTTCTTCGACTAAGGCTAAGCTCTTACTCGAATTCTGATTTTTTCTCTGAGGTACTCATTTGGTTCAAGTCTTTGAGTTCTTGGATCCTAATGGCTAAACGAGTCCTATTTGGTCTGCTGTCCTAGAGAAGGTCAGTACACCTTCACCCTCTTCTCTTTAATTGTTTAATTGGACTACGATGAACATGCTATAGCTTTCTTTTAACCGTGTTAGCTTATGATGCTTATAATTAGTATAAAAATATTATTTTCAGTTTATGATAAGAGGTTGTTTACTTAGGATCACTTGCCATGCTTCTAAGTCTTTAATTAATATTGATCAAGTTGTTATGTGACCTCAAATGACTTTCATTTCTGAGTCTAAATACTCTACATGATTAAGCTGTAATGTGTCTTAGTGGCTTCTCACGTTTACTTAGACTTCATAATTTCTATTGACGATTTTGTTGTGATCTCTATCTCTACACATTGTTTCCTGCATTATTTTGTCTTATGGTTGAGATCACTGTCTGATAATCCTAATTAGGATAAAACATGAGAGTTCATAGTTTACATCCTGTAGCATTTAACTGAAGCATGCAAGTCTAAGTGTTTAAGTGCTCTCCTTCTCTATGCTTGTATCTGCTAACTCTGAGGGCAACTTCTGGGTTATCACTATGACATTCTCATGATTATATCTAATTGTTGGTTTCATCTGTATGAAACAGTCTTGTTGTGTTGAACTTTTTCATGAATATCAAACTCTGCTGTATATATTCTGCTAAGATTAAGTCATCTCTTTTCATAAAAATAAGTCATAATCATATTTGTTATAGTTGACTGGTAATTGCTGTTAAGATGAATATAGTTGCTTCATGTTTAGGTGTATCCCTCAATTGCATAACTGAGTTAAAACCTGTTTGGTACAACACTTTTCCTGTCTTTAATTTCCTTCATGGCACTGCTGACTTTGTGAAGCTTTTATTTAGTTGTCTTTCATAAAAGCATGTCATAGTCATTTTGCTATAATTAAGTGATAACTGGTTTCCAGCTAAGTATGTCTGCTGCATAATCATATGCTAATTTTAGTCCATACACCTGAGTTAAACCTGTTCTAGTATAATCCTTCCCTTGTCTATAATCCTCTTCCCGTTATGACATTGCTGACTTGAATCTATAATAGGTGAAGCTCACCTTGTTTGTGTAAGATCATACCCCCATTTGAATTGTCTATATATATAACTGATCAAATATTGCATGTATTCCTTTTTGTCTGCATGACTTCATATTTTGTTCTAAAGTTACACTCAGTCCTCTCTTTCCTGCTATTATGAAACTGAATCTGATTTTCTATCCTATGAGAAGTTCTCTATTGCTATTACTTGAACATAGTGGATTGTTTAAGATTGATACTATTATGAGATTGATTCTGTTAAGCATCTGTAAGGGTTCCATGTCTGGATCTGTAACCTATAGTCATGCTAAGAGTCCTGATATCTTTGACAATACCTATAGTGTTTGCTAATCATGACCATCTGTCTAAATCTCTGTAGATTTTTAAGTTGTATTGTCAATATCTGCATATGCCAGTTTCAAAGCCCGAGTTAACCAATCTGTTGTTAGAAGTAGTTGTATTGCTGTATACCTAAATTGGGTGCTCTTTACCCTTTCCTTCAATGTGTTCCTCAGTGTTTATAACTTTAACTGTAATATTATAGTGTTTCTGTTTCTCTCCCATGTGTGTTTGAAGTTTGACTTTCAGACTAACTTAATATATTCATTTGGTGTTAGAAATGTAGTCATAAGAACAAAAATTGTCTTTGTGTCTTTATGTTATCCTGTTATGGGGAAAAGTATGCTTCTGTGGTAGGGAATACTATAGTATTTAGTTTACATTGAAAGAGCCTCATTGGAACTTAAACCCATAGGGAAAAATGAGTCATTAGTGGTTAGGGGTATTTGGAAGTGGGGTTTAACTCTAGGTTGGGCTGCTCTCCCCGGCACAAGCATTGCCCTAGGCCTTGAGATCCTTGGGTACTTGAAAGTGTTGGGGGATTCAAAGGGGGCATTGACCTTGAGTAGAACTCTCTCCTTAGCCCTTAATTCATTGACACTTTTGGTTCTCTAGGGGGTTTGTGTTTAATGACAACGAAAGGTCTTCAATGTAAATTATTTACCATGTATAATCACCACATTAGTATAATTTTCTCATAGTGTTGGAGTATTGATATTTTATTATATTCTTGCTCCAATCATTTGATTATATATTTCCTACATGGTTGAATATGCTAAATATATATAGCATGTATCTAATTACCTTCTCCTTCTTTTGGACATGTACATTTGTTTGGGCCTACTGAGTTCCTAAGGAACTCAGGCCCAAGCCTAGTACTGATGTATTATTGGAAGTTTGAAGTCAGTTGCTGACGTCCTTTTACTGTTGGGCTTGCCTTCTTGAGGCCCAATTTCCAGAGGCCAATTCTCTCCTTAAACTCCTTTACTATTGTTTACTGCTTTGCTAGTTTAGTCTTCTGCTTGTTGCATTTTGTTACATCTTTTATTGTTATTTTATCCTACATGTATTTAACACTTATGTTACACCCCATGTTTTCGTACGTGGAAGTACGCCATAAGTAAATTGATATAAGATCGGAAATGAGATGTTACATCCCGCATTTGTTTTTTCGTACGTTAAAATTTCGTCGAAGTTTGGCAATTTGGGATAAAATACGGTCTGAGCTGTAATACCCGGTATTTATGGACTAGTACCATACAAGGTACCACATGGCCATGATAGTAAGGTGTATAAGGTATGTTAACAGTGAGTATTATTATAAGTAATTTGAGATAATTCTTAATTATGTGGATAATTGGATAATTATGAATTTGTAGTGGGAGATTAACTAAGTAATTAAGCTAATTAAATAAATCAATATCTAGGATAAGCTTAATAAGCCAAAACGTGGCAGCAACAAAGGCCAAAATTATGACTCTTAAGTTCATAAAATAGGTGGCACATTTGGAGGATTTAGTGGCCTAGTCATCACTAAAGGGTGGGGCCCACAAATCTCAAAAATAAGAGATTTTAATACATCTTCTATGTAGATACTTATGTTGCTAAGAATTGAAACCTTGATTGCTAAGAGATTTCATACAGATGGAATCTCCAAAGTAATTCATTTTGAAACTTCAGAGAATTCATTT
Source organism: Nicotiana otophora (assembly GCA_000715115.1). Lineage (NCBI taxonomy): Eukaryota > Viridiplantae > Streptophyta > Magnoliopsida > Solanales > Solanaceae > Nicotiana > Nicotiana otophora. The sequence continues at coordinate 3,756 of AWOL01S0065115.1, forward strand.
TGAACTCCAAGGCTTTCAACGTGAGGCATCTCAACTTTAAGCATATGTCAAATGCCAAAATATTAATCTTCAAGAATTCAATATGAGATTTCATATGCATCTGCATATATCAAAGCAACGCCAGGCTTCAACAATTCAAAATAAAAGTGAGATTTTGCAATTATAACGGAGTATAGTGCAATCTTTCTCAAGAATATCATACGGTTTTTTCCTTACTTCGATCCACCGTTACGTGTTTTTGCAAAAGAGAATCGGTTCAGGTATGTTAAGGCTATCTCTTATTTGTTTTTGCATGATCAATGGGATACAAACGAAACGAGTAAATGCAGAATTTCCATAAATGACTCTATTCATAGAAACATTAGGGGTGTCTACATTCTTGATTACACATGTGAATTATTATTATATCTTCTGTTCATGAGTCTCAGAAAAATACGTATTTGATAAAATGTATCCGACATGCATATTATTTTTATGACATTTTGAGAAATCTTATTAACGTATTTCTTATACATTTCATACATTTATACATATACATTGACCCATGACCAGATGGCATTATATACGCGTATATTATATGTATATGGGATATGGTAAAAGATTAAAGCGTTATATACGTTGATGATTTGACCACAGTGGCCGAAATGATATGATGGGATGCCCTCAGAGGCTTGATGATATTATGAACACATATACCTATGCATGGTATGACATTTATACGCTTATACATGACATTATAAAAATGAAATGATTCACAGAGCTATGCAGACGTACATCTCCAGTCTTTTACTCCATGTTTCTCTCATGTCTATTATTTACTGATTTTCATTCCTTACATACTCGGTACATTATTTGTACTGACCTCTCTTTTGCCCAGGGACACTGCGTTTTATGCCCGTACGTCTCGATAGACAGGTCGAGAGCCTTCCAAGTAGGCGATCAGCTTAGCAGAAGATATTGGTGCACTCCATTTGCTCCGGAGTTGCTTGTTTGGTCTGTATGATTTAGATGTGTATGATTTGGTATGGCGGGACTCTGTCCCGACCTTTATAATAATTATATACTCTTATAGGCTTGTATACATATGTCGTGTATGTGAAATATTGTACGACCTTGTCGGCCTATGTTTTGAGTTTATAGATGATCATGTTGGCCTATTAGGCCCGTATGTCACGTGTATATGATGAAGTAATAAGAAAGATACATTACGTTGGTACTCGGTTGAGTAAGGTACTGGGTGCCCGTCGCGCCCCATTGGTATGGGTCATGACAAAAGTGGTATCAAAGCAATTCTGTCCTAGGGAGTCTACAAGTCGTATCTAGTAGAGTCTTGTTTATGGGTGTGTTGTGCACCACACTTATAAGCAGGAGGCTACAAGGCATTAAGGACTGTCACTCTTTCTTCTTACTCTAGATCGTATGGTAGAGCTCAGTTGTAAGAACTCAATTTCCTAAACTCTATCTTATTGATAATACGATGACGCCTCCATCCAGAAAGACGGCTAGTAAGAGATGTAGCTGTGGAAGAGTTGAGTCAGAGGAACTTAAGTTTTGCATCATGCTTATGATGGATAAATATGAGGTGTTCAGTAGATCATGTGTGTACTACGATGTGTAAGCTTCTTGATAAGGATCCCTAAGACAAGAATGTCTCTCCACTCTTACGGTAAAAAGGAATAAGAGTATCGGAAGGTAGACACAAGTTTCAGCAAGTAAAAGAAGCAAGATGAAAAAGGGTACGAGGTACCCGGTTAATGAAGGTTAACATTATTTACATTTCAAGCAGAGAAATATAAGCATTCTGAGTTACTTTCAATAGTAACAGAGATATGTACAATTGGCCACACCCATCTCATTTATGCCTACGGGGGCTAACCGAAGTAGTATAAGAGAAGGTAGGATATCGGGATCTAGCTGGGGTTAGGGTAACCCAAAATGGTGGATGGATTGTTAGCGTTAGCTGACATTTCCGAAGGATATTGCAAATGTGCTAATAGATCTCCTTGTGAGACGCCCAGATGGTGCACTCTAAAATAGTACACTACATATGCGTACTACAAAGATAGGCACTGGAAGCCTGGAAGGGACAAATATTATCTTAGTATGACTCCCGTCCCTAGTAGAGAGAATGCTAGGCAACCCGAAGAGCTAGTGGATGGAGCAAAGGGAGCTAAAAGCAAAAGAATGTCTTGTTGAAGTTTTCAGAATAAAGTGATTGACAGAAATTTTAGCAGAGAGTTAATGAAGCATTATGAGTAAGATGTGAGGCATGGATGACAATGGTATATCAAAAAGATGACAGTATTACAGAGTCTATAGTCAAGTAAAGGAAAAGATGAGAGGTGACAGGCCTTGAGACAATAAAATAGTATAGGCCATGAAGTCATATCCTCATTTCGAGAAACAAGTTCGTGACTCCAACGCGACTACCAGAAGGAAAAAGTTAGACCCCAGAATAATATAAATCAGTATGGGCTGGTGAACAAGATAAACTAAACATGAATTAGGGACTGGGTGATTTGATAATGGTCGACATCATGAGAATTTCAGATTTTGTTCCGGCAATAATATAATGGACAACAGAAGAAGATTCATGAGAAATTCAGAGAATGGTCATTCAGGAAGACGCTTCCCTAAAGCAAGCAAGGGTTAAGCTTAAGGGACTGTAAGTTCCAGTTATACTAAGTGTCACCCTCGCAAATAAGGAATTTTGTTATCCTTGGTACAAAAGGATTACCACAAGGCGAGTAAGGGTCATCGATGATGTGAAAAGACTCCAAAGATGAAGAGGTAAAACATTTATAGGTAGATCATCGTAGCTCTAACTCTTAGTACTCCCCTTAAGGGGGAATATGGAGTGATGTGGCATGAAGTAAGAATTAAATGGTTCTAGTAACTATGAAATGGTAAAACAATGTGATTAAAAAAAATGAGAAAAGGAGTGAGATTGCTCCAAATCCTACAGACATGCTACAATTCCAGAATATTATGCAAGCACTACGTCAAGGAAAGGAAGTAATGGTTCCTGCCCGGAATGCTATTGATAAATAAGGAGTCAGTGCAAGAGGTAAGTTAGACAAAGGAAATAACCCAAAAGAGATTACGCGGAATATTGATATGAGAATGGGCCAACGAGTAGTTAGCAGTTGATTCAGGAAGAGCCTAGTTATGGCTAGACAGGAGGTTACAGACGAATCAACAGATCGTGCAAGATAAACATAGTAAAACCCAATATAGTAAATTCAGCCTCGCAGTAATGTCATTGTACTACTCGAAATATATTCAGATAGGAGTCGGGAAAGTTAAAGGTATTGTATGAATGTTACGGGAATAAAAGAGAGTGCCACTGGGAAGACAGTCAAAATATCAGTGCAGAAGCAACCCTACAAGCACAAGGGCATGGAGGTAAGTAACTACGAATAATTATAAGCAAGGAAGGAAATCAAAAGGTCCGTAATAAGCCCACATCTTTGCAAGAATTACAGGAAGAAAAACTAGATGAGGAAGTAAGGAAGAAGGCTTCGACCTAAGCTCAGTGACCTAAAGAGGAAGTGATCTTATAACAACAGTCTCACAACAACGTTGTATGTACTCCATGAGAAAGTGGCACCTACCATGGCTAAGGAACGGGAAAAAAAAATCAAAAGTAATATTCGAGACCATGTGAGTTGCACAAAACAATTACGACATGCGTGAGAACTAAGATAAGCTAAGTATACACGCAACAGAGGGGCAGAAAGATCAGGAAAAGTAATAGCTTACGTTTAAAGGAAGCTCAGAGGGAACAAAAGGGATTATGCACTTAAGACTTCAGAGTGATATCCATGCACCATATATGTTGTCATTCATACAGACATAGAAGACTCCGGTATAAGTTAAAAGAAAGAACTGAGTCCAGGGCATAGACAAAGGATTGAATTGTTAGGAGATTATATCATGGATATTCCATAACACCCATGAAAGGCTAAAGTAATAACTAATACCAGAAGCCACAGATCGGAAGATAGCTTAAGCCTACATAAAGGCTGATCAGAAGGAAGAGGAAACTAAAAGAGTTACATCAACCAACTAAATCAGGAGTCTGATTATTGGACCCAGAAAATTATAGAAATCGTGGTTGAGAAGATTGCAGGATCACTCTTAATATCAGAGGTACAAGAAAGATAGTACATTAGCCATATTCTATAATGGCTCTACGATAAGGCTAGTTAGAAGAGTACCAGCCTCAGTATGAAGCTCCCACCGAATTGTATATGCACCAGAGATGCAAGTATTATAATAAAGTTTCAAGTTATGGACGTGAATTATACCTATGTGGAAGGAAGGTCACGAAAAAGATAGAAGATACGATGCAAGAGTTTAAGGAAAGTAAGGTAAATATGAACAACATACAAGATACTCAGGTACAGAAGATTCTGAATAATCCATACATCAGATTGAGGGCTAGAAGCATTGGGATTCAGTATCCAGGGAGGATAGCGGCATCTTCAATGGCATATCTTCCAGCATATGGTTTCCAGGTACCGAGAGATCTAGCCAAGAGAGTAAATAAGAGTTAGAGACGATGTGATGTCTCGCTTGATGTTCTAAAATAACATAAGGGAATCTATGGTGCAAACAAGTTGAAAGAAGGTTATGAATAACATAAATAGATACACAAAGGTCGCAAGCTAAAGTATAGTAAAGCGACGAGGTTTTATGACATGAGTAAGGATGAGAAAGGGCGAGTAAGAAGGTGACGAGAATGGATAAGTCCTCGAGATCAAGCCCATGAAAACAAGAGAGCTAATGGTTTCTCTAAGTTATAGAAAGTTCAGCATAGTCTGAATGAACTCAAAGGAATCTAAAGACTAATAGTATCTAGAGTGGAATGAGGATGTGATTGTGATAGATAAAGGATGACGTTTGGCCTTTGATTGATTAATGACTTGAAGGGGATTTCATGAATTATACAGAATTAAAATACCCATGTAAGGTAAGTCATATTGGGATGCTAAAGAAATACGGTTATGGAAGTATAGTATCACCCCTAGGTGGATCAATCTAATTACTCTAGATGTCCTTGATGAGACTTGAGCCCTAGCGGCAGTGTTACATAAGAGATCAAGTCATCAATGGTAAATGATAGATCAACATTAAGGTGAATCAACAGTGGACGGACAAAAGTCACAAGGTATGAGGTGAGATTAGGCCGTCATTCTTAAGATGAACAAGTAATGAGGAGGCATTAAAGGACTTAGATTTATACATATGGGATAAGTAATGAAAGTAACTTAGAGTTCGGTAGCAGACCTCAGTAACAATGAGTCGAAGTAAGAGTTATGGTATAATAAGACCTACCTAGATGCAGTAAAGTCATACGAATAGATAAGCGGATCTATGAAATAAGGTATAACAATATTCGTAAGTTCGACAAAGTACCGAGCGAAGAACTTCAGTATACCTACAGATGCCCAGAGGGACATTTTATCAAGCTCTATATATGTTTACAAAGTGAGGCCTAGAGATGGGCTAAAAGTTTGAGGAAAAAGGAGAGAAGAGTCGCATAGGCACATTTATAAGATCAGAGTCGTACAAACTGCATGGCAGAAGATAGCAACAGTTACGAGATTGGAAGGATTCTGACCACAAGTCATGGTGAGAGGAAGAGGCCTAAAGGGGGAATACCCTGGACATTGGATTTATTCACAGAACAATTGCCTAGATTGAAAGGAGAGTATTAAAGTATTCATAAGAGCTATCCAGTCATAAGAACGATAAGTACATCAGTCAACATTCGAGGACGAATGTTCCAAAGGGGGAAATAATATTACACCCCATGTTTTCGTACGTGGAAGTACGCCATAAGTAAATTGATATAAGTTCGAAAATGAGATGTTACATCTCGCATTTGTTTTGTATGTTAAAATTTTGTCAAAGTTTGTCAATTTGGGATAAAATACGGTTTGAGTTGTAATACCCGGTATTTATGGACTAGTACCATACAAGGTACCGCATGGACACAGTAGTAAGGTGTATAAGGTATGTTAAAAATGAATAGTATTATAAGTAATTCGAGATAATTCTTAATTATGTGGATAATTGGGTAATTATGAATTTTTAGTGGGAGATTAACTAAGTAATTTAGCTAATTAAATAAAATCAAGATCTTGGATAAGCTTAATAAGCCAAAACGTGGCAGCAACAAAGGCCCAAATTATGACTCTTAAGTTCATAAAATAGGTGGTACATTTGGACGATTTAGTGGCCTAGTCATCACTAAAGGGTGGGCCCCACAAATCTCAAAAATAAGAGATTTTAATACATCTTCTATGTAGATACTTATGTTGCTAAGAATTGAAACCTTGATTGCTAAGAGATTTCATACAGATGGAATCTCCAAAGTAATTCATTTTGAAACTTCAGAGAATTCATTTTGAACTCCAAGGCTTTCAACGTGAGGCATCTCAACTTTAAGCATATGTCAAATGCCAAAATATTAATCTTCAAGAATTCAATATGAGATTTCATATGCATCTGCATATATCAAAGCAACGCCAGGCTTCAACAATTCAAAATAAAAGTGAGATTTTGCAATTATAACGGAGTATAGTGCAATCTTTCTCAAGAATATCATACGGTTTTTTCCTTACTTCGATCCACCGTTACGTGTTTTTGCAAAAGAGAATCGGTTCAGGTATGTTAAGGCTATCTCTTATTTGTTTTTGCATGATCAATGGGATACAAACGAAACGAGTAAATGCAGAATTTCCATAAATGACTCTATTCATAGAAACATTAGGGGTGTCTACATTCTTGATTACACATGTGAATTATTATTATATCTTCTGTTCATGAGTCTCAGAAAAATACGTATTTGATAAAATGTATCCGACATGCATATTATTTTTATGACATTTTGAGAAATCTTATTAACGTATTTCTTATACATNCAAATGCAGATGTACATGTCGAGTCATGGTATGACATTTATACACATATGCATGACATTATAAAAATGAAATGATTCACAGAGCTATGCAGATGTACATGTCGAGTCTTTTACTCCATGTTTCTCTCATGTCTATTATTTATTGATTTTCATTCCTTCCATACTCGGTACATTATTTGTACTGACATCCCTTTTGCCTGGGGACGCTGCGTTTCATGCCCACAGGTCTCGATAGACAGGTCGAGAGTCCTCCAAGTAGGCGATCAGCTCAGCAGAAGATATTGGTGCACTCCATTTACTCCGGAGTTGCTTGTTTGGTCAGTATGATTTAGATGTGTATGATTTGGTATGGCGGGACTCTGTCCCGACTTTTATGACAATTATGTACTCTTAGAGGCTTGTAGACATATGTAGTGTACGTGAAAGCTTGTACGGCCTTGTCGGCCTATATTTTGAGTTTATAAATAATCATGTTGGCCTATTAGGCCCGTATGTCACATGTATATGATGAAGTAATAAGAAAGATACGTTACGTTGGTACTCGGTTGAGTAAGGTACCGGGTGCCCGTCGCGGCCCATCGGTTTGGGTTGTGACAACTTATATATTGGATTACATGCTTTACTTTATACCCTAATGTCATACAACATAGGTAAGCCCTAAATAACATATAATTAAAAGAATTAGTTAGTAACTAGGTTTTGTTCGCTAATTATAAATTGCTTATTTCAGTACTATGTTTTCACTTATCTACTTTATTAACAAGATTTTGAAGCCCAAAGGCTTAGAAAAGCGGCAACCTCACTTTCAAAAGGAAAATCATATTTGAATCATAAGCTTATCTTCAAAAAGAGAATCAAATTGTTTCAAAACATGAAGTGCTGCCGCCCCAAATGGATTTTCAAAAGAAGGCTTTTCTTCAAGTTTAAAAATCGAGGTATATTTAGACTTACTCATATTTTAGGAGCAAGCGTATAATTTAATTCTCCCTTCTTACATGCCTTCTTAAATGCAAGCACCTCATATCTGTTATGAAAAGCTTTTTTCAAGTGTATATACAATAATGTTACTTTCCTCTGTAAATTCATACCCTTTTTAAATTACACCCTCCCATTGTTAGAATTATATCCTAATATACGGTAAGCCATATCTTTAGAACGCTAATTAAGGCATAGTATAAGTAATTGATTCGAAACCTAGTCTAAGTCCTATGGAGCCACCTCAGGTAGATTTTAAGGGGTGCCTATTACCTTCCCCTTAGAAGAATAAGAACCCTTATCCATAATCTCACCGTTTAGATGACTAATAAAGAATATAACTTAGTAATTAAATAGGTACCCTAGTATACCTTTAAATATTAGGTGGCAACTCTCTTTTATCAATAACATAGAAACCACAAGTTGAATCTTGTTTTGACTAGTGCAAAATAGGGTGCAACACCCGAAACTCATCCGAGCCCTCGGGGCTCCAAACCAAACATCCACACACGTCTAAAAATATCATACGAACTTTCTCGTTCGATCAAAACATAAAAATAACATCTAAAACTACGAATCGAACAGTAAAATGTATAAGTTTCAAAGTAAATTTTAAGAACTACTAGAATTGCGACTAAGCATCCGAATCCTATCAATTCAACTCCAAATGATACCAAATTTTGCAGACAAGTTTTAAATAGCATTACAGACCTATACCAAGTCCCAAAATCAAATTCCAAACTCTATAGCTAAAAGTCAACCTACAGTCAACGTTTTAACTTCAAATTGCCAAATTTCGGCAAAACAATACAAATCAACTTGCGGACGTTCGAATTCAATTCTGGGTACACGCCCAAGTCCAAATTCATGATACAAAGCTACCGGAGCTATCAAAATACCGTTCCGAGATTATTTTCATAAAGTCAAAGTTTGTTCAACATTTCTAATTTAAGCTTCTAAGTCAATAATCAAAGGGTCTAAATCAACTTGAAAGCTTCCCGGAAAGAAACTAACCAACTCCCGCAAGTCATAAAATCATAAACACACATATGTGAATCATCAAAAGGGGAAACATGGCACAATTACACAAAACGACCGGTCGGGTCGTTACATAAATATTAGGCGACGACTCTCTTTTATCATCAATAGGGAAATCACTAGTTGACTCTTGTTTTGATTCGTAAAAAATAAGGTGCAACAAAGGTATTGGTGCAATTAGGTTGTGAATGAAGTGTTTGGTCCAATTATGGACGTGTCATTTGGATGGTGTTGTGCAGATGGAATTGCCACGTGTTTGGTAGTAACGTGTGATTCATTTGACATAGATGATGACTGGTATATAATTTAGGTATTAGTTGGCTAGTCTATGGTTAGGTCTAATGGGGTGGCAGAAGCGGTTAGGCTATCACTTGGGCTTGAGTTTGGACTAGGAGTGGTCGTTGGAAATATTGGGCTCATGGGTGCAAATTTGTTTCTAATATGCTTATGTCCTCTATATCTCTCAATAGTTCAATGGTGGAATCGTTAAAAGTTTTTTGGAGGGATAGCGTAGACTTTTTCTTTATTATTTTGAATAGGGTTAGGGGTTGAAACAGTAGAGAAATTACATATGGGGCCCGTTGTAGCAGCCGCCATTGTATGGATGTGCATCTGATTATTCTTTAGTGGGTGTCCTCTATGGCGTGGTAGTTGTAATGTTTCTCTTATTTTGGGAGGTCTTTTTGTCGTATGTTTTTGGGGAAACTGTACTGTTTTCAGCTCCCCGCACAATGACGTTGTTTGGGTTTTGCCTGGTGTTTGATTAGTGCTTGAAGTAGCATTATTTGGGTTAGTGATTGAGGTGTAGGGGTGAGTAGGTGTGTCCTTTGTGCTTATTGGTGTTTGGTAAGTACATAGGTTGGTGGTGTGACCAAGTGTTACACCCTATATTTTCGTACGTAAAAGTGCGTCGTAAGCAAACTAATGTAGGACAAAAAATGAGATAATATTTGAAAGTATATAAAGTAAGTTAATAATGTTACCTCAAAGTTTACAAATATTTAAGATCATGAAAAACAAGTACAAAGAGGGTTGGAAGGTTCAGAAGCTAAAGGAATTGAAGAAAATAATGTTTCATCGAAAGTCGACAAGTTGGGAATGTTATAACATGTACCTTTGGGGTGAGACTAGGGTGCTTAACATGATAAGGAGATTATGTTATGATTTATATTAGTCGTATGACAGCCGTGTGTTATGTTTCGAAGTCAAGCGAGTTGTGGAACAATAGTCGATGAAAGCCATCACAAGTTACATTCATAAGTTTTACTGTACATTTTGGTCAACTGTAACTGCGATTTTCTCCCAATATACTTAGAGTTACAGTGTTTTCCACCCATAAAATTTAATATCTATGTAAACCTTTTGTCAATACGACATTGGAGTAGAGAGATACGGGCATTTTTGCGAGATTGCGCAAGCTGCTAGGTGACAAGTAGGTGTGTCACCTTCTTGCTTAAATGAGATCCCAAAAATGGGCCATTTCGGGTCTTCCAAAGAGGACTTTTAAAGGCCTATTTTATTCATATATTATACTGAAAATAGAGCATAATAATCATACATAAGCTCTGCAAAAATCCTCCCAAAAATTTTCCACAAACCCTAATTGCTTTTCTCTCCCTTTCAAGTTCTAATTGGAGGTAAAGCCTAGAGTTTGAAGAACCAAGATGGGAGCTGAGTTATCCAACAAATAAGGTGAGTTTATTTCTCTATTTCATCCATTTTTGCTGCTGTAAATTCATGGTAAGTCGTTCTATACTTGTAACAACTCACAGGACGGTGATTGGAAGCCGTGAGTTCGAGTTATTCACTTGTAGCGGACTGTTTGTGTTGCTGTTGGGCTACGTGTTTTCTACTGTTTTTTGGAGTTTTGGAGGAGGAAGTGGGTGTAGAAACACCATATAAATGTAGGGTGGTTGGCTGGTCGTTCGTCGTAACATTTCCGGGTCGTTTGACACTACTACGGTGGTCGTTTTGTGTATGAAGAGATTGGGGTGTGTTGGGCTGTTTTGTAGTATTTGATGGTGTATATAAGGCTGGAAAATAATGTATATATGTTGTTATTTTTGTATTCTTGTGTTGTTGGTGTTATCGTGAATTTGGAGGAAGTAAGGATTATAGGGGAGATGCTACCCGTTTTAATACAAAATAAGCTCGTTGTTCGTTGTGCGATAGTTGTACCTTTCGTAACTTAATGATAGTATTATTATCGTTGTTGTAGATTAAGGTGTAAAGAGGTGAGTTCAACTTGGCGATTGTAAAGATTGTGATAAGGTATGTTAAGGCTAAACCCTTCCTTCATTTTGGCATGATCCTGTAACTACATATGTTTGATAACAAGACATAAAGAAAAGTTCATATTCCTGAATTTATGTACATTGGCCTAGTCTGTTAAGTTACAGTATTCTCCCTTATCGGGACTTTATATTCAGTTAAGTATTATCTTCTTCCACTCAAGAGAGTAGAGAATCTATCTATCTCAAGAGAGTAGAGAATCTATCTATCTATCTATCTATCTATCTATCTATCTATCTATCTATCTATCTATCTATCTATCTATCTATCTATCGATATATATATATATATATATATATATATAT
>AWOL01S0065116.1:0-16718 GCA_000715115.1 Nicotiana otophora
GGTATTGAGACCCGTGAGTTGTGATTTGTCTGAGGTTCGGTACCTTGTGGAGTTATTACTAAAGCTTCATGTAAAAGCGGTTGTAGTTGCTGAGTTATTACTTATCCTTGCTGTATTTGTGATTTCGGATTTAGGTTGTGTTCCATTCACCTTTCTGTGTCATTCTCATTATATTCCGCTGATACTTGTTGTTTCCTTACTTATTGCCATCACTTTACTCTGAGCCATATTGCATAGTCTTTATGTGATATCATACTTATGTTTTGCATGTACTTATATCTGTTCAATTTATTAGGCTAGTGGGTGTCTTGACTGTTCCTCGTTACTACTCCATCGAGGTTAGTCTTGATACTTACTGGGAACCGCTGTGGTGTGCTCATGCTACTCTTCTGCATATGTTTGTGCAGATCTAGGTACTTGTTCGTTAGCTAGATGTGTGGACTGTTGCCGTGGAGACTCAAGGTAAACCTGCTACCGCGTTCGCAGGCTTCAGAGTCACCTTCAACCTTTTCGTTTTGCACTGTTTATTCTTATTTCTAGACATTTGTATTAAGAAGTTTTCTTGCAAAAACTCTATAGAGCTTATGACTTGTACTACCGGTTTTGGGAATTTTAAGAGATTCTATTTAAATAATGTTGTTGTTTTACTTATTGTTTGGCTTACCTAGTCCCTAAGACTAGGTGCCATCACGATACCCAACAGAGGGAAACTTAGGTCGTGACAAGTTGGTATCAGAGCCCTAGGTTCATGGGTGCTACGAGTCATAAGCGAGTTTAGTAGAGTCTTGCGGATCGGTACAGAGACGTCTGTACTTATCTTTGAGAGGCTACGAAACTATTAGAACAATTTCATTTCTTTCATTCCTATTGTGCGAGCTTATTGATCTCGGAGTTTGAACTTTTATCATTCCATTCTCTCACAGATGGTGAGGACACGAGCTGCAGTTATCGACGACGCTGCTCCCAGAGGAGGTATCGCTATAGGCAGAGGCAGAGGCCAACAAGAAAAAAGTGCCACAGCCAGAGCATCTACCACGACAGCGGTTGAGGAGCCGCCAATAGTTACATTTGGGGAGAAGGTACCGGAGGCGCCTGCTGTTACCCTCGGACTTCAGGAGACCTTAGCACAGTTCCTGAGCATGTTTGGTACATTGGCTCAGGTGGGGTTGATTCCGATTGCACTAGCTATTTCACAGACCGGGGGAGGAGCCTAGACTCCCGCCGCCCATACCCTAGAGCAGCGAGTTCATGTTGGTCAGGTTCCAAGTGTCATGGCGACACAACCTGTGGTCCCGGTTCAGCCCATGGTAAGGGTAGCAGCATCTGAGGAAGAGCAGCTTAGACTTGCAAAGTTCAAGAAATATGACCCTCCTACATTTAGTGGTTTGGCTTCAGAGAGTGCACATGGCTTTTTGGAGGAGTGTCACCGCATTCTCCATAATATGGGTATTGTAGAGACGAACGGGGTTGATTTTACTATGTTCCAGAACAGGGGAGCGGCTTATCAGTGGTGGCAGGCATATGAGTTGGGTAGCCCAGCCGAGTTAGCTTCACTTACATGGGTTCAGTTTTCAGAGATATTCCTGAGAGAGTTTGTACCTCAGTCCCTTCGAGATGCATGGTGCGCGGAGTTTGAGAAGCTGCGCCAGGGTACTATGTCAGTGTCAGAGTATGCTGTGAGATTCAGTGATTTGGCCATGCATTTGCCTATTTTGGTCGCCACAGTTAGAGAGCGTGTCCGCAGATTCATTGAGGGACTCAGGCATGATATTCCGTTCAGCATAGCCCGAGAGTTAGAGTCAGATGTTTTGTTTTAGTAGGTGGTAGGGATCGCTCGTCGTGTAGAGGGCATGTGGGATCAGGAGAGAGAGGATATGCAGGGCCATAAGAGAGGGTACAAGCGATATTAGGAGAGAGAGGATAGGGAGGTGAGGAGGCCTCATAGACCGGAGAGATCTACTGGTCCTTATTTTAGAGGCAGGGTATGACATGGTAGAGGTTTTGTGGGTCAGCCAGTTCAGTTTGCACTTCAGGCTTCGCATATTGTTTCAGGTGCTCATGGGTCTCAGAGTATCTGTACCGCACAGTTTCCACAACCACGTCAGTAGAAAGGTTGCTTCGAGTGTGAAGATACCAGCCACAAGGTGAGAGATTATCCTAGACTCCGGATAGATGTGTCACAGCGGAGTATTTAGGTGAGTAGAGGGTGGCCAAGAAGGGAAGGCCCGACCCGTTGATGTGTTTCATATAGTAGGCTCGAGGTCACTGCGCCAGATGATGTCATACAGGTATGCTTTTTATTTGTTACAGAGGGGCACCATTCATATTTTGGATTCGGTCCTGCTTATCGGGGCGAGTTCCCCTACTTGTTGTCCCACCTGTGGGTGAGTTCTTGACTTTAGTATTATGTTTATATGTTTACCCCGTTGGGAGTTTCTATGAGTGATATATGTGGCTATCGTTTATTTCAATTAATTATTGAAAGTTACGAGACTATAAGTGGATTCACGTTGTCCATTATGGTAGGTTTGATGTGATTCCTGAGTAAATTTGGTTATAATTTGTGATTTGATACTCTACCGGGGTGAGAATTTAGCAAGTGTTGATATTTTATTTGCAGAATTAAGTTAGTGGAAGGTTTCCATTGGTATGATGTGTATTCGACTTGTGATTCAGAGTTGAGGGCGAGACCCTCGCGACTCTATGTGATTTGATATGTTTGAGTTGGGCTACGTGCCGCGGTGGAGGGTGATACCAGGGTGAGATCCTTATGATTTGTTCATGTACTTTGATTTTTCCTTTTGAATTGATTCGTAGTAGGGTATTGTTAGAAAGTTGTGCTTGTCGGGCTTGTTTTATATTTATCTTATGTGTCTCTTTACATATTTAGTCAATTTCGTTATGTGCTTCTTGAGTTTTGGTTTGTGGGGTGTGTGCCCGGTGGTGTTAGTTGTGACTTGCTGATTCGGGAGTATAGTTATGAGGCCTTCATGTTTCTTGCATCATTGTCAGCATTATGGAGGTTTGAAATGGGTTGCTAACGGATATGGGTCTAATTGCCTGTGCTGGTTTTGATTTCGGGCAGCTATTGTAATCAGAAATGTTATTATGGGCCTATATGTGGTGTGTCTTGTTGTGTGGTCGTACCTTGTGGGTATAGGCATGAGTTGTTACAACTAGTTGAGAATGATATCGGTTATGGATTTAGAATCGGGTCTTTTGAAGATAAATGGAGGTGAGCAATTTTGACTCTAGGTCTTAATGTTGTTGGCAGAAAGGATGAATTACAGTTGGGATGGTGTCGTCAGGCTTATGTGGATTGGGGTGACGTGAAGTCTCCCCCGGGTGTATGTTGGATATGAACTTTCAGTGATTCGAAGACTTCGAGGTAATTCTTAACACGTTCGTGGATGAACGTTTGTTTAAGAGGGAAAGGATGTAACGACCTGGCCGGTCGTTTTGAGAATGTAAGTCTCGTTCGGCGGCATAAGGCCCTGAGCAGCTTCATATTATGTGTATTGACTTGCGTGCATGGTTGAATTCGGTTTCCAAATGTTTTAGAGTGATTTGGAACGCTTAGTCCCTGAAACGGAAGCTTAAGTCTTAGGATTATGACAGTAGTCGGAACTATGTGAAGACGACTCCGGAATGGAGTTCCGTTTGTTCCATTAGCTCCGTTGGGTGATTTTGGACTTTGGAGCATGTCCGGGCTGTAAATCCGAGGTCTGTAGCTGATGTTGGCTTGAAATGGCGAAAGTCGAATTTATGGAGATTTGGACCGGAAGTAAACCTTTTGATATCGGGGTCAGAATTTAATTCCGAGTGTCGGAACAGCTTCGTTATGTTATTTGGGACTTGCCTGCAAAATTTAACGTCATTCCGGGTTGATTTGATAGGTTTTGGCACGAGTTTTAGAAGTTGAAAGATTTGAAAATTTATAAGTTCGATTCATGGTTGATTCGTTGTTTCAACGTTAGTTGATGTGATTTGAGGGCTCGACTAAGTGCGTATGGCATTTTAGGATTGGTTGGTATGCTTGGTTGAGGTCCCGGGGGCCTCAGGTGAGTTTCAGGTGCTTAACGGATTAAAAGTTGATTTGTGTTACTGCTAAGTCTTCAAGCATCTGGTATTTTCGCACCTGCGGTGAAGAGACCGCAGGTGCGAGAGCGGATGTGCGGAGAGACAAACGCAGAAGAGGAAAAATGGAGGAGTGCCAGGGGTCGCAGGTGCGAGGAAAATTCCTCATCTGCAATGCCCGCAGATGCAAAGGTTGAGGCGCAGGTGCGAGAAGAGCTGGACTTGCCAGTCTCCGCAGGTGCAGGGAATTTGTGCACACCAGCGGCTCTGCAAAAGCGGACTTTTACGCGCAGAAGCGAGAGGAAGCGCATGTGCGGTTTGGACGTGCGCACCTGCGGTCGCGATTTGTCAAGGGATTTTCAGAGGATTCTTTGGCGTAATGATTCCTAACTCGTTTTTGGTTGTATTCCATTAATCTATAGTTGTTTTCTCCATTTAGTTTCGGAGTTTTTGTGTTGAAATTGGGAAAAATTGGAAGAACTTCTTTAATAAAGATTTTGCATTTTGAAGGGGAATTTGTGGTTGGATTTCAGTAATTCTTATATGGTTGGACTCGTGAGTGAATGAGTGTACGTATTTTGTGATTTTTACCCGATTCCGAGATGTGGGCCCGGGTTGACTTTTTAAGGCAAATTTCAGAATTTTTGTTTAAATATTGATTTCATTAATTAGATGAATCTATTATCGTTGTATTCATGATATGCAATTGTGTTTTGTTAGATTTGGACCATTCGAAGTCGGATAATTGAGGAAAGGGAATTCTTACCGATTGTTTGAGCTTGGTTCGAGGTAAGTATCTTGCCTAACCTTGTGTGGGGGATTTCCCCCTTAGGATTTGAGTCTTCTATGTTGAATGTAGCCCATGTGCACGTGGTGACGAGTGCGTGCACGGACGTATTTGTGGAAAGTTGGCCTTTTAGGGTTCTTAGGTCCTTGTATTCATTGAATATGCAGTTGTTCTTGTTATGATTATATATCTTGATTACTAGATTCACATCTACCATCTTAATTAGAATACATTCCTTCATGATTCACTATTATCGTTACTTGATTCATATGTGCCTTAATTGAAACAGTTATCTCTTTTATAGCACGCTATCTTTTCATGATTGCTTATCTTTATTTGGATTTATATTATTTCATTCTATAATTTGTTTAGTCTTAATTGAGGTTATGATTATCTTTCCGCTGCTTATCCTTAATTAAATTGTTGAAAATCCTTAGTAATTTCTCAACCTTAAAAGAAGTTTTAGATATCCTATATCTTAGTCGACTTGTTTTATTTGGAATTATTTGACTCGTGTTAGTTTCCCTGTTGTTGAAATGTATATTGTGGGATCGTTGATACACATTAGTTTACCTTTGTTGAGTAGTTCTCTTTACGCCTAGCATTCTTTATTGTGGTTATTCCTTGTGATTTGGTCCCACATTTTGCTATGCTTTAAAAGTTCTTGAGTTGATTTACTTGTCGTACTTTGTATTATTGCCATTGTCGTTGTTGTATTTGTTGTGGTGATGCATGAGGGTTCTGCCGTGCAGTTGTTATTTTTGTGATACACGAGGTTTCTTCCGTGCGGTTATTGTTATGAGGTTGCACGAGGTTTCTGCCGTGCTATTGTTACTATTGATATTTTTACATGCGGCTTGAAAAGGTGGGATATATATATGTGTGGGTTGTGCATGTAGCGAGACAAGGTGGGAACATATTTATGCATGTGTGGCGAGACAAGGTGGGTATTTATGTTACTATTGCACACGTGGCGAGACAAGGTGGGCTGTCTCAGGGATTGATTTGTGATGATTTATGGACGGGGGCATTCTTGTTGTTGATATTTGTGTAGTGGTGTACATACTTGTGTGAGCTTTATCTTGTGAAAGTTATGAGAGAATATTCTACGTGTTGTCCGTTCTTCTTCTTCCTTATGCTTATTTGCTGGTATGGACTATGTTAGGACACTTGCACAAGCATACACGTCGTTAAGCACTCTTAACGGATAAGAGGTGTTCTTGATATTGTTGAGTATAGATGCTCACCCTTGTTTACTTGTCTTCTATGTGAGAATGGCTCTATTGGCACGTGAATCGTTAGTGTGGTTATGAGATGTTATGAGGGCATAAGATGCTAAGTGTTAGAGTTCAGGTATTGAGACCCGTGAGTTGTGATTTGTCTGAGGTTCGGTACCTTGTGGAGTTATTGACTAAACCTTGATGTAAAAGAGGTTGTAGTTGCTGAGTTATTACTTGTCCTTGCTGTATTTGTGATTTCAGATTTAGGTTGTGTTCCATTCACCTTTCTGTGTCATTCTCATTATATTCCGATGATACTTGTTGTTTCCTTCCTTATTGACATCACTGTACTGTGAGCCATATTGCATAGTCTTTATGTGACATCATACTTCTGTTGTTCATGTACTTAGTTCTGTTCAGTTTATTAGATTAGTGGGTGTCTTGACTGTTCCTCGTCACTACTCCACCGAGGTTAGTCTTGATACTTCATGGGATCCGCTATGGTGTTCTCATGCTACACTTCTGCATATTGTTGTGAAGATCCAGGTACTTGGTCGTTAGGCAGATGTGTTGACTGTTGCTGTGGGGACTCAAGGTAAACCTGCTGCAGCGTTCGCATGCTTCGGAGTCACCTTCAACCTTTTCATTTTGCACTATTTATTCTTATTTCTAGACATTTGTATTTAGAAGTTTTCTAGCAAAAACTCTGTAGAGCTTATGACTTGTACTACCGGTTTTGGGAATTTTAAGAGATTCTATTTAAATAATGTTGTTGTTTTACTTATTGTTAGGCTTACCTAGTCCCTAAGACTAGGTGCCATCACGATACCCAACGGAAGGAAAATTGGGTCGTGACATAGTTGGTATCAAAGCTCTAGGTTCATGGGTGCTACGAGTCATAAGCGAGTTTAGTAGAGTCTTGCGGATCGGTACAGAGACGTCTGTACTTATCTTTGAGAGGCTACAAAACTATTAGGACAATTTCATTTCTTTCATTCCTATCGTGCAAGCTTATTGATCTCGGAGTTTGAACTTTTATATTCCATTCTCTCACAGATGGTGAGGACACGAGCTGCAGTTATTGACGATGCTGCTCCCAGAGCAGGTATCGCTAGAGGCAGAGGCAGAGGCCAACGAAGAATAAGTGCCACAGCCAGAGCATCTACCACGACAGCGGTTGAAAAGCCACCAGTAGTTCCAGTTGGGGAGCAGATACCGGAGGCGCCTGTTGTTACCCCCAGACTTTAGGAGACCTTAGCACAGTTCCTGAGCATGTTTGGTACATTTTCTCAGACGGGGTTGATTCCGGTTGCACTAGCTATTTCACAGACCGGGGGAGGAGCCCAGACTCCCGCCGCCCACACCCTAGAGCAGCGAGTTCATGTTGGTCAGGTTCCAGGTGTCATGGCGACACAGCCTGTGGTCCCAGTTCAGCCCGTGGTTAGGGTAGCAGCATCTGAGGAAGAGCAGCTTAGACTTGCAAAGTTCAAGAAACATGACCCTCCTACATTTAGTGGTTTGGCTTCAGAGAGTGCACATGGTTTTCTGGAGGAGTGTCACTGCATTCTCCGTAATATGGGTATTGTAGAGATGAGCGGGGTTGCTTTTACTACGTTCCAGCTCAGGGGAGCGGCTTATCAGTGGTGGCGGTAATATGAGTTGGGTAGCCCAGCCGAGTTAGCTTCACTTACATAGGTTCAGTTTTCAGAGATGTTCCTGAGAGAGTTTGTACCTCAGTCCCTTCGACATGCATGGTGCGCGGAGTTTGAGCAGCTGCACAAGGTTACTATGTTAGTGTCAGAGTATGTCGTGAGATTCAGTGATTTGGCCAGGCATGCGCCTATTTTGGTTGCCACAGTTAGAGAGCGTGTCCGTAGATTCATTGAGGGACTCAGGCATGATATTCTGTTCAGCATGGCCCGGGAGTTAGAGTCAGATGTTTTATTTTAGTAGGTGGTAGGGATCGCTCGCCGTGTAGAGGGCATGTGGGATTAGGAGAGAGAGGACATGCGGGGCTATAAGAGAAGGTACAAACGAGATTAGGAGAGAGAGGATAGGGAGGTGAGGAGGCCTCATAGACCGGAGAGATATACTGGTCCTTATTTTAAAGGCAGGGTACAACATGGTAGAGGTTTTGTGGGTCAGCCAGTTCAGTTTGCACTTCAGGCTTTGCATAGTATTTTAGGTGCTCATGGGTCTCAGAGTATCTGTACCGCACAGTTTCCACAACCACGTCAGCATAGAGGTTGCTTTGAGTATGGAGATACCATCCACAAGGTGAGAGATTGTCCTAGACTACGGACAGGTGTGTCACAGCGGAGTATTCAGGTGAGTAGAGGGTGCCCAAGAGGGGAAGGCCCGACCCGTTGATGTGTTTCATATAGTAGGCTCGAGGTCGCTGCGCCAGATGATGTCATACAGGTATGCCTTTGATTTGTTACAGAGGGGCACTATTCGTATTTTGATTCGGTCCTGCTTATCTGGGTGAGTTCCCCTACTTGTTGTCCCACCTATGGGTGAGTTCATGACTTTAGTATTATGTTTTGATGTTTACCCCGTTGGGGGTTTCTATGAGTGATATCCATGTCTATCATTTATTTTATTAATTATTGAAAGTTACGAGACTACAAGTGGATTCACGTTGTCCATTACGGTAGGTTTGATGTGATTCCTGAGTAATTTGGTTATAATTTGTGATTTGATACTCTACCGGGGTGAGAATTTAGCAAGTGTTGAGATTTTATTCGCAGAATTAAGTTAGTGGAAGATTTCCATTGGTATGATGTTTATTCGACTTGTGATTCAGAGTTGAGGGCGAGACCCTCGCGACTCCATGTGATTTGATATGGTTGAGCCAGGCTGCGTGCCGCGGTGGAGGGTGATACGAGGGTGAGATCCTTATGATTTGTTCATGTACTTTGATTTTTCCTTTTGAATTGATTCATAGTAGGATATTGTTAGAAAGTTGTGCTTGTCGGTCTTGTTTGATATTTATCTTATGTGTCTCTCTTTACATATTTAGTCGATTTCGTTATGTGCTTCTTGAGTTTTGGCTTGCGGGGTGTGTGCCCAGTGGTGTTAGTTGTGACTTGCTGATTCGGGAGTATAGTTATGAGGCCTTCGTGTTTCTTGAATCATTGTCAGCATTATGGAGGTTTGAAACGGGTTGCTAATGGATATGGGTCTAATTGTCTGTGCTAGTTTTGATTTCGGGCAGCTATTGTAATCAGATATGTTATTATGGGCCTATAAGTGGTGTGTCTTGTTGTGTGGTCGTACCTTGTGGGTATAGGCATGAGTTGTTACAACTAGTTGAGACTGATACCAGTTATGGATTTAGAATCAGGTCTTTTGAAGATAAATGGAGGTGAGAAAGTTTGACTCTAAGGCTTATCGGTGTTGGTAGAAAGGATGAATTACAATTGGGATGGTGTCATCAGGCTCATGTGGATTGGGGTGACGTGAAGTCTCCCGCGAGTGTATGTTGGATATGCACTTTCAGTGATTCGAAGACTTCGAGGCGATTCTTAGCACGTTCGTGGACGAACGTTTGTTTAAGAGGGAAAAGATGTAACGACCCGGCCAGTCGTTTTGAGAATTTAAGTCTCGTTCGACAGCATAAGGCCCTGAGCAGCTTCATATTATGTGTATTGACTTGCGTGCGTGGTTGAATTCGGTTACTGGATGTTTCGGAGTGATTTGGAATGCTTAGTCCTTGAAACGGAAGCTTAAGTCTTAGGATTATGACCGTAGTCGAAACTATGTGAAGACGACTCCGGAATGGAGTTCTGTCTATTCCATTAGCTCTGTTGGGTGATTTTGGACTTTGGAGCATGTCCGGACTGTATATCCGAGGTCTGTAGCTGATTTAGGCTTGAAATGGCGAAAGTCGAATTTATGGAGATTTGGACTGGAAGTGGACTTTTTGATATCGGGGTCGGAATTTAATTCCGAGAGTCGGAACAGCTCCGTTATGTTATTTGGGACTTGCCTGCAAAATTAAACGTCATTCCGGGTTGATTTGATAGGTTTTGGTATGGGTTTTAGTAGTTGAAAGATTTGAAAATTTATAAGTTCGATGCATGGTGCGATTCGTAGTTGCAACATTAGTTGATGTGATTTGAGGGCTCGACTAAGTGCGTATGGCATTTTAGGATTGGTTGGTATGCTTGGTTGAGGTCCCGGGGGCCTCGGGTGAGTTTCGGGTGCTAAACGAATTAAAAGTTGATTTGTGTTACTGCTAAGTCTTCAGGCTTCTGGTATTTCGCACCTGCATGTGCGGAGAGACAAGCGCAGAAGCAAAAACAAGGAGGAGTGACAGGGGTCGCAGGTGCGAGGAAAATTCCGCATCTACAATGCCCGTAGTTGCGAAGGTTGAGGCGCAGGTGCGAGAAAAGCTGGACTTGATAGTCTCCGCAGTTGCGGAGAATTTGTGCACACCAGCGGCTCCGCAGAAGCGGATTGTTACGCGCAGAAGCGAGAGGAAGTGCATGCGCGGTTTGGACGTGCGCACCTGCGGTCACGCATATGCGGCTAATTATGTCGCAGGTGCGGTCATGCCTGGGCAGAAAAGAGAAATTCGAGGGTTTGGTTTCATTCTTCGTTTTTGGACTTGAGAGCTCGGAATTTGGCAATTTTTCAAGGCTTTTCAGAGAAAGCTTTGGGGTAATGATTCCTAACTCGTTTTTGGTTGTATTCCATTAATCTATAGTTGTTTTCTCCATTTAGTTTCGGATTTTAGTGTTGAAATTGGGAAAAATTGGAAGAACTTCTTCAATAAAGATTTTGAGTTTTGAAGGGGGATTTGTGGTCGGATTTGAGTAATTCTTATATGGTTGGACTCGTGAGTGTGTGATTTTTACCCGATTTTGAGATGTGGGCCCGGGTTAACTTTTTAGGGCAAATTTCGGAATCTTTGTTAAAATATTGATTTCATTAATTAGATGAGTCTATTATCGTTGTATTCATAATATGCAATTGTGTTTGGTTAGATTTGGACCAATCGAAGTCGGATAATTGAGGAAAGGGCATTCTTACCGATTGTTTGAGCTTGGTTCGAGGTAAGTATCTTGCATAACCTTGTGTGGGGGATTTCCCCCTTAGGATTTGAGTCTTCTATGTTGAATGTAGCCCGTGTGCACGTGGTGACGAGTGCGTGCACGGACGTATTTGTGGAAAGTTGGCCTTTTAGGGTTCTTAGGTCCTTGTATTCATTGAATATGCAGTTGTTCTTGTTATGATTATATATCTTGATTACTAGATTCACATCTACCATCTTAATTAGAATAAATTTCTTCATGATCCACTATTATCGTTACTTAATTCATATGTGCCTTAATTGAAACAGTTATCTCTTTTATAGCACGCAATCTTTTCATGACTGCTTATCTTTATTTGGATTTATATTATTTCATTCTATAATTTGTTTAGTCTTAATTGAGGTTATGATTATCTTTCCGCTGCTTATCCTTAATTAAATTGTTAAAAATCCTTAGTAATTTCTCAACCTTAAAAGAAGTTTTAGATATCCTATATCTTAGTCGACTTGTTTTATTTGGAATTATTTGACTCGTGTTAGTTTCCCTGTTGTTGAAATGTATATTGTGGGATCGTTGATACACATTAGTTTTCCTTTGTTGAGTAATTCTCTTTACGCCTAGCATTCTTTACTGTGGTTATTCCTTGTGATTTGGTCCCATATTTTCCTGTGATTTAAAAGTTCTTGAGTTGATTTACTTGTCGTACTTTGTATTATTGCCATTGTTGTTGTTGTATTTGTTGTGGTAATGTACGAGGTTTCTGCTTTGTGGATGTTATTATTGTAATGCACGAGGTTTCTGCCGTGCGGTTGTTGTTATGGGGTTGCATGAGGTTTCTGCCGTGCTATTGTTACTATTGATATTTGCACTTGGGGCGTGACAAGGTGGGATATATATATGTGTGGGTTGCGCATGTGACGAGACAAGGTGGGAATATTATTATGCACGTGTGGCGAGACAAGGTGGACATTTATATTAATATTGCACACGTGGCGAGACAAGCTGGGCTATGTCAGGGATTGATTTGTGATAATATATGGCATGGGGCATTCTTGTTGTTGATATTTGTGTAGTGGTATATGCACCTGTGTGAGCTTTATCTTGTGAAAGTTGTGAGAAAATATTCTACGTGTTGTCCGTTCTTCTTCTTCCTTATGCCTATTTGCTGGTATGGACTGTGTTAGGACACTTGCACAAGCATACACATAGTTAAGCACTCTTATCGGATAAGAGGTGTTCTTGATATTGTTGAGCATAGATGCTCACCCTTGTTTACTTGTCTTCTATGTGAGAATGGCTCTATTGGCACGTGAGTCGTCAGTGTGGTTATGAGATGTTATGAGGGCACATGATGCTAAGTGTTAGAGTTCAGGTATTGAGACCCGTGAGTTGTGATTTGTCTGAGGTTCGGTACCTCGTGGAGTTATTGACTAAAACTTGATGGAAAAGTGGTTGTAGTTGCTGAGTTATTACTTGTCCTTGCTGTATTTGTGATTTCGGATTTAGGTTGTGTTCCATTCACCTTTCTGTGTCATTCTCATGATATTCCGCTGATACTTGTTGTTTCCTTCCTTATTGCCATCACTGTACTGTGAGCCATATTGCATAGTCTTTATGTGACATCATACTTCTATTGTTCATGTACTTATATCTGTTCAGTTTATTAGACCAGTGAGTGTCTTGACTGTTCCTCATCACTACTCCACCGAGGTTAGTCTTGATACTTACCGGGCACCGCTGTGGAGTGCTCATGCTACTCTTCTGTATATTTTTGTGCAGATCCAGGTACTTGTTCGTTAGCTAGCTGTGTGGACTATTGCTGTGGAGATTCAAGGTAAACCTGCTGCTGCGTTCGCTGGCTTCAGAGTCACCTTCAACTTTTTCATTTTGCACTATTTATTCTTATTTCTGGACAGTTGTATTTAGAAGTTTTCTAGCAAACACTTTGTAGAGCTTATGACTTGTACTACCGGTTTTGTGAATTTTATGAGATTCTATTTAAATAATGTTGTTGTTTTAGTTATTGTTAGGCTTACCTAGTCCCTAAGATTAGGTGCCATCACGATACCCAACGGAGGGAAAATTGGGTCGNTTTCAAAGAAAAATACCTTGTGTGTGTACTGCATCTTGGTGACAACAGTTAATAAAATATAATAATGAATTAAGTGGTAATAGACAAGCCATAACCAATAAAATACAAGAATAGCCAAGAATTGATTTAAGCCGGACATGAGTCAATAAAGCGANTGCTTTTTAGTGATGTTAGCTATTTTAATTCAGTTTGGGGACATACATATTTTTTTATTTCACCATAAGGAAAAATAGTTAAAGAATTCCATAAGTTTTCTTTTATTTTTACTTATTGTTTGTAAGAAACTTTACTACATTGTTTCCTAGTGCCTCTGTGTGTGTTAAGAATTTATTTGTTAATATAGTATAAAGGTATGATTTTGGCTTTGCTCTAACAATAGTCAAGTCTGTAGAATCAACTTAATAAGATTTTCCATGGCTTCTCTCAAAGCTTTAATTCACCTTTTACTTTAAATAATAACTATAAATAGGTTTATTTTTAAGTAGTTAGAATATTTTTCTTACATTATTGATGAGGCTGCATTACTAGGAAGTTATTAGTAGTTAGGTTGTATGGATTTAAAGTAATAAACCAAATAGTGGGTAAACAAAAACGTTTCTACGCTCAAAATTAATGAAGCTATACGTTGGCTCATTTTTTTCGTTAAATAAATACTGTACATTAACTCCAAAAATAATAAGCCAAATAAAAAAATATATACAATTAAATATTTCGAATATAAAAGAGACAAAATAATTAAATATTTTAAATACGCTATTAACCCATGTGTTCATACCCGAACCTTGGATTGATATGCTTAAATAATAAAAGAATAATTATATTTTATTAAAAGGATCTTGATACCTTTAAATTTACAATAATTATATTTTAACCATGTGTACATTCCCATACCTTGGTTTAACATCCAACTTCAAAGAAGAATACCTTGTGTGTGTACTGCATCTTGGTGACAACAGTTAATAAAATATAATAATGAATTAAGTGGTAATAGACAAGCCATAACCAATAAAATACAAGAATAGCCAAGAATTGATTTAAGCCGGACATGAGTTAATAAAGCGATCGTGCTAGAACCATGGGATTCGAGGGGTGCCTCACACCTTCCCCTCAGTCAACAAAATTCCTTACCCAATCTTCTGTTTTTGTAGACCATAAATAAGGAGTCAAACCTTCCATTTGATAAGAGATTGAAATAAAAGGTGACTTAGAACACCAAAACTCAATTCCAAGTGGCGGCTCTAAATAAGAAATAATCTCTTTTCAAAACATCACTTTAATTGGAAAAACCCTTCCAACTCAACCTTGTAATAAGGGCTGCGGGAAAAAAAAGGTGTGACTCCAAACAAACTGCCTATAACTACCTCACCTCAAAGACTGACTAGTCGCCACTAAGCATTCTCAATCTGTGTACTCATCAACAAGAGAAGTTTACTAAAGTCACATATCGATCATAAAATCATTTGTCTCTCCAAAGAACAAGAGAGTATATAGTTTGCACATTCAAATATGAACTCGAATATAATTTAAGGTCATTTCATATATGAACAAAGAATCATTCACTCTCGCAAAGAAATTCATGTAAATCCTTAGGTCGTACCATAGGCTTTCTCGTAGTGGATATCTTTACTAATTAGATCTTTACCGGTTTGTGATGACCCAAAATGTCATCTTTAAAGTTAATAATTAATTCTGTATTCTAAGATCTCGAAAAGCACTATTTATCATTACTCGACTTGCGTGCGCAGTTCATAAAACTTTTCTGAAAGTTTTTATGAGAAAAAATGGATTAAAATGTGAATTAGAGTTTTAAAACTCAATTGAGTTGACTTTGGTCAATATTTTGAGCAAACGGATTCGGATCAGTATTTTAATAGTTCTGGTAGGTCCGTATCATGATTGGGATTTGGGCATATGCCCGGAATCAAATTCCGAGGTCCCTAGCCCGAGATATGGAATTTTGATAAAAAATTAAAAGTTTAAATTTAAATAGTGACCGGGTATTGAGTTATGTGCAAACAACCTCAGAATAGAATTTTGATGATTCCAACAGCTCCGTATGGTGATTTTGGACTTAGGAGCATGATCAGAATTTTATTTGGAAATCCGTAATGAAATTAGGTTTGAAATGAAAAAGAAAATAGGAATTTAAAGTTTGAAAGTTTGACCGGGGAGTTGACTTTTTGATATCGGGGTCGGAATCTAGTTCCAAAAATGTTCATAGCTCCGTTATATCATTTATGACTTATGTGCAAAATGTGAGGTCAATCGGACTTGATTTGATAGGGTTCGACATCGAATATAGAAGTTGAAAATTCTTAAGTTTCATTAAGCTTGAATTGGGGTATGATTTGTGATTTTAGCGTTGTTTGATGTGATTTAAGATTTCAAATAAGTTCGTATGATGTTTTAGGACTTGTTGGTGTATTGGGTTGAGGTCCCGAGGGCCTCGGGTGAATTTCGGATGGTTAACGGATCAAAAGTGGGACTTAGCTGCTGCAATTTTGTTGGTGGAAATGATGTCAAAATCGGGCTGCCTGTCAAAATCGGATTCCCTCCCTGTCAAAATCGGGCTCCCTGTCAAAATCGATCTCCATATCAAAATCGGACTCCCTGTCAAAATCGGGCTCCCTGATAGATTTGTAAGTTATAAAAACAGGGTACTTCGTCCCATTTGCCATTTTTGATTAATTGGAGCTTGAGGAGAAGAAATTTTGATATATTTTCAAGAAAAAATATTGGGGTAAGTGATTCTAACTCGGATTTGGTAAATATACACGAATATATCATTATTTTTACCATTTAATTAGTGTTTTGAGATAGAAATTTGAGAAAATTTTAGAAATCTCATAGAAATGAATTTTTGAGATTTCGGTGTCGATCCGGAGTAGGATTTGAGTGAAACTGGTATGGTTGGACTCGTAATTCAATGGGTTGTCGAATTTTATATGTTTTGCTGGATTCTGAGACATGGACCCCACGAGCAATATTTGAGCTAATTTCGGATTTTATTGAAAAATATAGTATTTTCTTATGAAATTGATTCCTATAATTTTGGTTGACTGTATCGAATTAATTATGACTAGATACGAGTCAATCGGGGTCGGAAAATCGAGAAAAAAACATAATACTTGGTTAAATTGGAGCAAGTTAAGGTGAGTGACTTGTCTAACCTTGTGTGGGAAAACTTTTTCCTAGGATTGGTATTGATGTGATTATTGAAATGTGTTAAAAGTCGTGTACACGAGATGACGAGTGTATATACGGGCTAAATGTGAAAGATTATATTTTTAAATTGTGTAGATCACTGTTGCGCATTTATTAAATTATTTTATTTTATTATATTCTTCATCATTGATCTGAGATATATACTTTAAATTTGTTTGACTTTCTCCTGCTAATTGTTTTACCTGTTTAGTTGAAACTTGGTTTCTTTTATTCTGTGCATTATTTGAAGGTTGATTTTCTTTAAATTAAATATTATTAATATGAAGTATTTGACATTT
>AWOL01S0065120.1:0-14043 GCA_000715115.1 Nicotiana otophora
ATTAGGGACATGTTCCCTCAGCACAAGAGGATCCCTCTGCTCCTACTTGTGATGAAACTCCCTGCTCTACAAAAGAGCCCCAGGTCAGTACTGATCCTGCTCCCTCTCCTCACTTTGATGTTGAGCCATTAAACTTTGTCATTCCTGAGATGATATATCTATCTGAAGATGAAAATAGTAAGGATGACTATGGTGATATTCCTGTAGCAAGCTTCATTGCTTCTCGAAGTGGAAAAAAGGTTCCCATTGTGTCTACTATTTAAAGACACACTACTAGGTTGCACAAGAAGGAGGCCCTTGAAATGTGTTCTAAAGAAAAATAAAGAAGCGAAGAAAATGAGGAGGTAGGTGAAAGAGGGAAAGCTGGTGAATGAGCAATAAATGCCTCCAGCACTTATTGTTGATGTTGATGAAGAGGTGAATAAGGAACCCGGTTCCTTAATTCGTAAGTCCTCTAAGAAACCTACAATTCCAAGACCTAAGAGAGAGTTATCTATGAAAATTATACAAGTTAGAAATGTTGAGGTAGAAGATTCTGGTGAGATTGTGTCTGAAAAGTCTTGTGAGAAGGTGTCTGAAAAGTCTGGGGGGAAACTGTGTGAGAAATTGTCTGAGAAACCTGTAGAGAAAAGGAAAAGTGTGAAAAAGTCTGTGACAAGGAAGGCTAGTTTCAATGAGGAATCACGTTGCTCCAAGAAGGCCAAGGTTGGTGTGGCCAATGATGAAGGAACAGAAAACCTGAGAAACCAGAAGGTGTTGTGAGGTAGAACAAGTGCTCGTGATATTCTTGACGTGACAGGGATGCGCCAACTACTTAATATCAGTGAATTTAAACATTGGACACATTTGTTCCCTTGACACAGGTTAGTAGTTCCTTTGTACTCTCATGCACAACTGTTTAAGAGCTGAGAAAGTGCCACGTCATTTAAATGTCTGTTTCTCTTTCTCCCATCGTTAGAACCCAAACGTCGTACCAGTTACTGAACGACCCATCTACCCAACAAATCTATACCCGTTGGTAACCGGTCCCTCACTCTCTTTAAATAAATCCAAACGATGTCTTTTTCATCACTGTTCACATCCAAGCCAAAAATCCTCTTTTCTCTTAAAACCAAACACCTTTTCTCTCTTGCTTTAACTATAAATCCTCAACATGTCTGAAAATTTAGAAGCTTAAAATGTCTTTAGTATAATGCCCATTGTGTCTCCATCTCACGAAGCACAGGACCAAGAATCTAAGTCCCATATGTCACCCAATCAAAACCTTACACCTGACCCCCAATCACCTACTACTTCCTCTCCAACCCATTCCAGTTCTGGTTCTCACCATAGTCGCAAGCCTCAGAACCCCAAAAGGTTTGTTGCTGAGACCTTGCCTTCTACCTTGTCAGAAAAATGGAAGAGGGAGAGACAGTAGATGGTAACGAAAGTCAGGAAGTTTCTAGTCTTATAGCTAAAGAAAGTGTTGAATCCTAACAAATTGTGGTCAGTAGCAGTGATGGTACAGCAGCGACCATTCCAAGCTTCGATTTGAATGTTACCAATTCCACACATAATATTCCTCATATGTCTTCTGAATCTACTTTGAGGGTAAATGAACAAGAAGTTATTGAGAATATGTTGTTAATCGTTGCTGAGGGAATTTTGGTTAGTGGTTGTGAGGATGTTGATGAGACTGTTGGGTCTGAGGGGGAAGGTAAAGGTCATCCGGAAGAGAGTAGGAATTAGTGCCTCTTGAAAGTC
Source organism: Nicotiana otophora (assembly GCA_000715115.1). NCBI lineage: Eukaryota > Viridiplantae > Streptophyta > Magnoliopsida > Solanales > Solanaceae > Nicotiana > Nicotiana otophora. The sequence goes on from AWOL01S0065120.1 coordinate 1,744, forward strand.
TAGCACGTGATAGTACTACTAGGGAAACAAATTAGGGACATGTTCCCTCAGCACAAGAGGATCCCTCTGCTCCTACTTGTGATGAAACTCCCTTCTCTACAAAAGAGCCCCAGGTCAGTACTGATCCTGCTCCCTCTCCTCACTATGATGTAACTTTGTCATTCCTGAGATGAGATCTCTATCTGAAGAGGAAAATGGTAAGGATGACTATGATGATATGCCTGTAGCAAGCTTTATTGCTGCTCGAAGTGGAAAAGAAGTTCCCATTGTGTCTACTATTAAAAGACACACTACTAGGTTGAAAAAGAAGGATGCCCTTGAAATTTATTCTGAAGAAAAATAAAGAAGCGAAGCAAATGAGGAGGTTGGTGAAAGAGGGAAGCTGGTGAATGAGAAAGAAATGCCTCCAACACTTGTTGTTGATGTTGATGAAAAGGTAAATAAGGAACCTGGTTCCTTAATTCGTAAGTCCTCTATGAAACCTACAGTTCCAAGACCTAGGAGAGAGTTATCTGTGAAAATGATGGAAGTTAGAAATGTTGAGGTAGAAGATTCTGGTGAGAATGTGTCTGAAAAGTCTAGTTAGAAGGTGTCTGAAAAGTCTGGGGAAAAAATGTCTGAGAAATTGTTTGAGAAACCTGCAGAGAAAGGGAAAAGTGTAAGAAAGTCTATGACAAGGAAGGCAGGTTTCAATGAGGAATCACGTTGCTCCAAGAAGGACAAGGTGGGTGTGGCCAATGATGAAGGAACAGAAAACCTGAGAAACCAGAAGGTGTTGTGAGGTAGAACAATTGCTCCTGATATTCTTGACGCGACAGGGAAGCGCCAACTAGTTAATATCAGTGAATTTAAACATTGGACACATTTGTTCCCTTGACACAGGTTAGTAGTTCCTTTGTACTCTCATGCACAATTGTTTAACAGCTGAGAAAGTGCCACGTCATTAGAATGTTTGTTTCTCTTTCTCCCATCTTTAGAACCCAAACATCGTACCAGTTACTGAACGACCCGTCTACCCAACAAATCCATACCCGTTTGTAACCGGTCCCTCACTCTCTTTAAATAAATCCAAATGATGTCTTTTTCATCACTGTTCACATCCAAGCCAAAAATCCTCTTTTCTCTCAAAACCAAACACCCTTTCTCTCTTGCTTTAATTGTAAATCCTCAACATGTCTGAAACTTTAGAAGCTTAAAATGTCTTCAGTATAATGCCCATTGTGTCTCCATCTCACGAAGAACAGGATCAAGCATCTGAGTCCCATATGTCACCCAATCAAAACCCTACACCTGACCCCCAATCACCTACTACTTCCTCTCCAACCCATTCTAGTTCTGGTTCTCACCGGAGTCGCAAGCCTCTGAACCCCAAAAGGTTTGTTGCTGAAACCTCGCCTTCTACCTTGCCGGAAAAAATGGAAGAGGGAGAGACAGTAGATGGTAACGAAAGTCAGGAAGTTTCCAGTCTGATAGCTGAAGAGAGTGTTGAAGCCTAACAAACTGTGGTCAGTAGCAGTGACGGTTCAGCAACGACCATTCCAAGATTTGATTTGAACGTTACCAACTTCACACGTAATATTCCCCATATGTCTTCTGAATCTACTTTGAGGGTAAATGAACAAGAAGTTATTGAGAATATGTTGTTAATCGCTGTTGAGGGAATTTTGGTTGGTGGTTGTGAGGATGTTGATGAGATTGTTGGGTCTTATGGGAAAGGTAAAGGTCATCCGGAAGAGAGTAGGAATTGGTGCCTCTTGAAAGTCTAGCATGTGATAGTACTACTAGGGAAACAAATGAGGGACATGTTCCCTCAGCACTAGAGGATCCCTCTGCTCCTACTTGGGATGAAACTCCTTGCTCTAAAAAGATCCCCAGGTCAGTACTGATCCTGCTCCCTCTCCTCACTTTGATGTTGAGCCATTAAACTTTGTCATTCCTGAGATGAGATATCTATCTGAAGAGGAAAATAGTAAGGATGACTATGATGATATGTTTGTAGTAAGCTTCATTGCTGCTCGAAGTGGAAAAGAAGTTCCCAATGTGTCTACTATTAAAAGACACACTACTAGGTTGCAAAAGAAGGAGGCCCTTGAAATTTGTTCTGAAGAAAAATATAGAAGCAAAGAAATGAGGAGGTTGGTGAAAGAGGGAAAGCTGGTGAATGAGGAAGAAATGCCTCCAGCACTTGTTGTTGATGTTGATGAAGACGTGAATGAGGAACCTGGTTCCTTAATTCATAAGTCCTCTAAGAAACCTACAGTTCCAAGACCTAGGAGAGAGTTATCTATGAAAATGATGCAAGTTAGACATGTTGAGGTAGAAGATTCTGGTGAGAAGGTGTCTGAAAAGTCTGGGGAAAAAGTGTGAGAAATTGTCTGAGAAACCTGCAGAGAAAGGGAAAAATGTGAGAAAGTCTGTGACAGGGAAGGCTGGTGTCAATGAGGAATCACGTTCCTCCAAGAAGGACAAGGTGGGTGTAGCTAATGATGAAGGAACAGAAAACCTGAGAAACCATAAGGTGTTGTGAGGTAGAACAATTGATCCTGATATTCTTGACGTGACAGGGATGCGCCAACTAGTTGATATCAGTGAATTTAAACATTAGACATATTTGTTCACCAATGAGAGCCCTAAGGTGTATGGGGTAAAGGTGTGCGGTTTCTATGCATATATGTTCACGGTAGAAGATAACAATATCTACCTAAAGGTGAATAGTGTTGACTTTGTGATGGATGAGGCTGTGTTGGGACCAATTCTGGGAGTGCCTACTGGCGGAATATCATCCATTGAGGGAACTTGTTCTCCAAACTTCATAAATACCATTTTGAAGGATGATGCAGTATAACAAGGGGAGCGTGTACACAAGAAGGCCCTCCTTCCAGTGTACCAACTATTTTTTGAGATGGTGAACAAGGTATTTCTCTGACACGCAGAAAAGCGTTCCATTACGTCATGAGCAGACATGTTCCTCATGGAAGCACTGGATTCCTACTCCACTATCAATTTGCCGGATATCATGATTGATCACATGAAAAGAATGGCAGATTTTAAAGATGGTAATCATGGGCTGCCCAGCAGGTTTTTACTCACTAAGGTATTTAACTTCTTCCAAGTCCCTTTGGGAAAAGCTACAGTGGGTAATCGCAAGCAAACCTTCTCCAAGACCACCTTAGAAGAGTGTGAGTGCATTGATAATAAAGGGGGTTCGACAGCAATTCCACTATCTCTCAACTGATTGAGGCTCAGAATGTTGCCAATGAAGAAATAAGGAAGTTGAAGGCATGGAATGTTATTCTTGAGGGACAGCTTAGTCAGGCTCAGGAGGCACCTGGTTCCAGCAGTGTACAAGGCACAGAGGCTACCGTTTGTCTAAGAAAAATGCAGATATCAGGAAACAGGTCGAGGACCTGAAAGAGCGGCTGCTCAATGAGCAAATGTCTGCAAATGCCAAAATGGATATTCTCCTTCGAACTTTTGCCTCTTCATCTCTGCCTCCCCCTTCCCAGTGTCCAGTTCAAAGTTGTTTGTCCTCGGTTTTGTTCCTTTTGTTTTGATGTATTTAATGGCTGGTACTTTTTCTATTGTTTCATTTTGTGGATTGTTATGTAACAAATGGTACTGCTAATTTTGCTCCCTTTTATTTTTCGATTAATGAATATCCCGTCCTTTTGCTATGCATGCTTTGCTCTTATAATCTGTTCTTAGTCATGTCTGTGTGCACACATGTGGCATGAGTAAACCATGCTAGACTTCTTTTTGTTTATTACTTGTAACTGATCTTTATATGATGCCAAAAGGGGGAAGTTTAATTGAGGGGAAACGAGTTCAGGGGGAATACAGGAAATATGTATGGTACTCTGGTTCTCATGGGGAACTTCAATTACAAGTTTGTCACCATCAAAAAGAGGGAAATTGATAGGTTATGTTTTGATGATCTAACAAACTTAATGATAAGAACCAGATGGGGAATCTATTACACATTCTCAAAGTGCTCAAGAACAACAAGTCTCAAGTTGGGCACAAGTTTCAACAATCAGAGTCAAAGAGACGACAAAGGGAACATATGGACATCAGTTCCTTTGCTGACTGTACTAGTCAACTGCTCACAGCTTTAAAGCCGCTGTAATTGTTTCTCTGTACACACGCAACAATGTGAACAGTGCAGCAGCCACTTTATGGGGAATGCCTTGTACCGGATATTACTTGCATCATCCAAGTGAAATCACTTGGATATTATTAACATGAAGCAATGAATAAAACACACACTTGCACATTTCAGAATTAATCAAGCTTTCTTTCAAGTGTGTTGCCAACCTGCAAGTGACTTTCAGTGCTTCAAGAACAGAGAATATCATAACGAAGGACCAGTTTCCTGCATTGAGTTATTACATGTCCTTAAATATGTTGTACCTTTGTTAAAGTATTTTACTTTTAATTCCTACTTAGCTTAGCTAGAAGCATTGTGTAGGAAACCTTTTGTAAAACAATAAACCTTGTGTTTGTGTCCTGACTAGAGTTAGTCGAGTTGTGAGCTTTGTAGTAGAGTTATTACAAAGAGGCTTGTACTAGAGTTATTACAAGTGAATGAGGGATTAAGAGTTTAATTCATAGGTTACAGTAGGTTGTAATCTAAAGTTGCTTGGTTAGTGAAGTTGAAATCCTACGAGTTGAGGTCGTGGTTTTTAATTCCGTGAGCTGGGAGTTTTCCACGTAAAACTTCGCTATGTTATTTACTTATCTCTTTGTGTGTGTTATGTGAGAACTGATAGAGAACCTAGTTTGGTGGACCCTAAGTTTCTATTACTGTACATTCCATGTTGATTGGATTAATAGATTAATTAGTTGATATAAAAGAAGCATTAGAAGGATTTAAAAAACAATAATAAAGATGGTAATTAGTTTTATCCAAAATAAAAAAATAGTTATTCCGACAAAATCGGAGTATGTTTTTCTTACTTATAAGTTTTGTCAAGTTTGCAGATGAGAATTGCACTCGGAATTAATTGGGGTGCACTGTAATTCTGTGTTCTTGAGTATCACTGTAGAAACTAATTAATTCAGAAGCGTCATAGTTCTTTCTAAATTTACAAAGTAATAGGAGTGTGTTGTAATCCTGGGTTGTGGAGTCATCTGGATGTGTGTATGTGTTTGGTAAAACCATAAAAGTAATCTATGTTTAGTATCACCCTCAACATTATTAAAATCCTTAATTTGATCCATTTCAAAGCTTACCTCTACTGAGGAATGCAAAAAGAGTGTCTGAAGTGCTTACTTAAAAACATGTCCATGTCCGAAGTAGCTTAAATTAATTTGCTATTTACACAATTGAAATACTATAAATACCTCTATCTTTGTTCATTTTAAGTTTACATTCAAACCTTCTACCCTAGTATCTTTGAAATTTCAATACTTTCTAGCAATTATACTCTAGTTTATTTGAGATCTTTTGCAAGAACTTTTGTACATCTCCATCTCAAGCCAACAAGTGCACTCCTTCAGCTTCTTCTCTTCCTCTATTTTTTGTCCATTGTTTTAAAGAAATGGTAAAGACTTCAAAAGTTGTTCCCCAAAAATAAAAGCCTTCTACTTCACGACCGGCTACTGAGGCCGAAGAAACTATTTCGCGTACTGCCGTCAATGAACCAATACCAGAACCCCATTTGAAAATGTTCATCCTCGTAGGATGCTCGATAACCACCGATTTCAAGGTTGAAAAACCTTCCTCCGTACAAGGCCGGTGTGAGGAGGTCTCGAGGTTCATATGCTCGATCACCAAAGAAATCCTCCCTACGGTCCAAAAGGATTTCAACTGGGCCGGCAAGGGTATAGTGATCCCTGACCTCGACCAAGCCATCATAACCCCTGTCGAGAGATACCAAAATTTTTACACGTATCCCTTTACATTGGGCCCGATGGACACGGTCATCATTGAATTCTACAATAGGTACCAGGTATGCCTCAGTCAGATTCATCCTTCACTCTGGAGGATCGTGATCCTCCTCCGGTTCTTCATGACCAGAATCGATGGCTGCTCGTTCACATTCGACCATCTCCTACGCTTGTACAGTCCCCGAATCTTCCGGGAGGCTGATAAAGCTCCTGCACCGGGCCAGCAAGGTGCCATTCTCGAGTATTGATGAAGACCGGGATCGAGGCTGGCAAGGCCATTTTGTCTGAGTGAGGACTTCGGACTTGATCTCAGCTGAGCGTATGTCGTTCCTCGAGAAGTGGAATACATCACATAAGTACAATTTTACCTTTAAAATTTGATTTTTCGCTTTTTTCTTCCTTCTTATTAGTGCTTTGTGGTGGTGCAGCTGTTGTTCGGGTCTCGAATGTAGTCCCTCGACTCAAGGAGTGGGTGGGGGGAATCATATCACAAATGCCCTATTCTTAAGCTCATGGCCCGAGCTTTCGAAGGGTCGTTGGGAGGCCCGTTCTCATGGTGAGATTCCATTCCTAAATAATATTTGGGTTCCTCTTGTGTCATTAAGTTCTCACTTGTTTTATTTCTTTTCTCAGGTTTATCCAAGGATGTCAAACTGAGGCCTCCAGCCGGTAGAGAGGAATTACCTACTGAGTTTCCTGCTCTGAGACAGACCGAAGAGAAGAAAAGAAAGAGGGCTCTGAGTTCTCCGAGCTCGGATAAGAAGAAAACAAGAAGAAGGCTGGTGTGCAAGTCTAAAGAAAGTGCCAGTGCCCGGGCACCATCCTCGGAATCACTCTATTGGCTGAGATACGAGTCCGAAGAAGAAAAAGAAGCCTTTGATCGGGTGGCCAACGAGCCTCCGCAACTCGAGGGGCAAGGAGCCTCTGAACCAGAAAGAGGCGAGGTTAATTTGCCTCAAGCTAGGGAGGCCGACGAGGATGCCGTGGGCGGGGCTCCCCGGGATGTGGGCAATGCTCCAAAGGAAGTACTCGGTGTGATATACATCATCGAGTCACCCTCGTTCATCGATTTCATGTATAACAAGGCCCAAACGGTGAAAGAACGCCCCAACGAGGGGGCCCATGGGGCGGGCGACCCCTTCCGCGACTTTTTTGATGGCGTTGATTCTACCGCCATAGAAGACATCACTGCATTGGGTGACTTAGAGGTACCGAAGAAGAGTGCATCTTTGGGAACAAGCGGACCTTCCTAAAGCCCAAAACTGATCAACCAGTTCCCGTCTCCGAGCGTAGATCCTGACCGGAAGCGATTGATAGTCATCTCCATTCTGTAGGATGTCCGAGTCCTCTCCGCCCCCGTAGGGGTGGACAGTTACCTTCGGTGTCTGGTGACCGAGGAAGACCAAGCCAAGATGAACGAGGTAGATGCACCCTGCCTGTTCAATGAAGCACAACAGGTGCTAAACTAGGTAACTTCAGATATTTCTTGATGGCTTTAATTTGTGCTTAGACTAATTCATAGATACACTAACATTTTTCTTTGTGTCTATAGGCCTCGATGCTTCATCATGAAACTCTTCTTCGATATCGGGACGAGCTAAACCATCTTGAAGCCGAGGTCCGAGGGCTCACTGAGAAGAGAGATACTTACAAACTTCTTAGTGAGCAGCATGCATGGGAGGCTAAGAGCCTCCGAGCTGAGCTGGAGGTGACCCGGAAGGAGCATGCCGACATGGTTGAATAAGTAAAAATATTTGAAGTTAGTGACAATGAGTTAGACTCGATGACTAATGGTCAGAATTCGCAGGTCCAACAGACAATCGATCGGATCGACCAACTCCGAGCTGAGCTGGATGTAGTCAAGGTCGAGGATGAAGAATGGAGAGGCTGGATGGACCGCTTGGCCTTAGAAAAGGAAACTACTCGGGCGCAGCTGGCTTCGGCTGAGGTCCAGCTTCGAGCGGCAAAGGAAAAGGCCAAGGTGCGGGCCCAAATGGTTGAGGAGCTCTAGTCTCATCTAAGCTCGGCCATATCTGATCGATAAACTCTTGCCAAGGAGCTTGAAACGGATAAGTCGGTGATTATGGTGATTAAAGTCGATGCCGACGAGATGGTGGCCCAATATAAGGCCGATGCCGAGGCAGCCTAGGATCGACTGAATGATATCATCGAGCATGCGAAGCGGCAATCCCGAAGGGAGGCCCTCGAGGAAATTCATGCTCGGAGTTTCGACTTATCGGTCGAAATTGAGAGTGCTAAGGGGCTCGAAGTCGAGCCCAAGAAGTTGGCGTATCCCGAGGATGAGGAAGAATCTGAGGGTTCGAGCGGATCCGAGGGTGGGGGAGACTCAGAAGACCCCGGTGACGAGGTGGGCTCCGGTAAAGACCAGGCCGTTTAAGTGCCTTGTACATTTTCCTTTGTTGTTTTGTGTTTTTGTACCTTTGTACTTTTTTTTCAAGACCGTTTGGCCTTTGTAAAGACTATATATATAATACAAGGCTTTTTTCCCTTAGACAATTTCTAAGTTTGTTTTCCTTTGCTATATTCTTTATGTTTTCAAAGATCGAAATGCCTTAGCATGAAATATTTAGGTCATGTTCGGAGGTTCAAACAGACCTTGCCATTGACATTATTTTGTTTAAGGCATCGTGGGGGTTCGGTATGACCGGAATATTTTTCCCAAAGTACTAATAATGTTTAAGATTATAGTTTGCCGAAGGTAGCCTTTAGAACCGGTTTAGAAATTTTGAAGGCCTCATTTTTTGTTACGGGTCTCGGACATCTCCGAGCCATTTTAATATGGCCGTAGACTTTTTAGTTCGGGTGTTGCCCAGTGGTCTTGTTACCTCGAGTTATCCCAGGTTGCCAAAGATAACAGTCCTCGAATGGGGATGGCCGTAGACTTTCAGATTTCGCTGCCTAATAGGTCTTGTGCCCCCGGGCTGTCCAAGTTTGTCTTTGGATGGTAATCCCCGAGTGAGAGCGCTCCTTTGAACCCGGATAAAGGCGCCCCTTGTTATCGATATCTTTAGGGTATCGAATGTAGGAAATTCCTTAAGACGAAAATATTTTTAAGGGGCAAGATATTTATCTACATGGTAGAAACTTCTTTTTATTTTTGTGCATAATATATATGATTACACATGTGTACAAGCTTCATGTCAGGGCTCGAGTAGTCTATGTGGACACGGTTCATTCGATCGTTTGGCCCATATAGTAAATTTTATCGATCGAGCCGAGACTATTCGGTCACAAAGTTTCTCATTGTCCGAGAGTGATGCCCCCCAGTTTTCAAGGCCGATCATAGATAAGTCTCGAAGACTGTTGTTGTGTTCTTCAACACCGGTTCGTAGTCGACCTTCAATTCTTAGTTAGTACGATTTATTGTTGCCTCGTTAAAAACCTTATCGAAAAACTCATTTGGGACAAAACCGGTTTAAGGGAAAAGGAGTGCAACGCGTGCTTTCAGACCTAAAAATTGTATCGTTCTTTAACGGTTGCCTGCAAGTGTTAGTTCAAAATACAGATAAATAAAAGGAATTAATGGGGTCATACCTTAGCAGTAATATCACTTCAAGTGAGTTACGTTCCAGTTGTTCGGTAGTCGTTCACCGTTCATTGCTCCGAGTTTGTACGATCCTTTTCCGGTGATCTCGATAATTTGATATGGTCCTTCCTAGTTCGGCCCCAACTTCCCTTCGTTTGGGTTCCAAGTGCTTAGTGTGACCTTCCTTAACACTAAGTCCTCGACATTGAAGTGTCGAAGGTTGGCCCTTCAATTGTAATACCTCTCGATCCGCTGTTTTTGGGCGGCCAATCGGACAAGGGCGTCTTCGTGCCTTTCATCTAATAGATCCAGGCCCGTATTCATGGCCTCGTCGTTTGATTCCTTAGTTACATATCGGAACCTGGGACTTGGTTCTATGACTTAGACTGGTAATAGAGCTTCGGTACCATAAACCAGCGAGAACGGGATGGCCCCGGTACTGGACTTCGAGGTCGTATGGTATTCCCATAGGACTTCGGGAAGGATTTCCTTCCATTTTCCTTTGGCGTCGGTTAACATCTTTTTGAGGTTTTGGAGTGTGGTTTTGTTGGTCGATTCTGCTTGTCTGTTCCCACTAGGGTGGTAGGGCGTTGATAGGATCCTTTTGATCTTATCGTCTTCGAGAAACTTGCTTATTTTGCTACTAATGAATTGTTTCCCATTGTCGCATACGATCTCGGTTGGCATTCCAAACCAGCATATGATGTGTTCGCAAATGAAATCGATGACTTCCTTCTCCCTGACCTTCTCGTATGCCTGGGCTTCCACCCACTTAGAAAAATAGTCAGTCATAAATAATATAAATTGATCCTTACTGGGTGCCCAAGGAAGGGGACCAACGATGTCCATCCCCCATTTCATGAACGACCATGGTGATAAAACCAAATGCAGCAGCTCCCCGGGTTAATGAATCATCGAATCATGTCTTTGATATTCATCACATTTTCGTACGAACTCCTTCGCGTCCTTTTCTATGTCGATCCAGTAGAAGCCGGATTTGATTATCTTTCGAACCAATGATTCTGCGCCTGAATGATTTCCACAGGTGCCTTCGTGAATTTTCCTCAGAACGTACTCGGTATCTCCTGGTCCTAGACATATAGCGAGTGGGATATCGAATGTTCTTCTGAACCGGGGTTCCGTCTTCGGACAAGCTAAACCGGAAGCCTTCGTACGTAGGGCCCTCGATTATTTTGGATCCGAGGGCAGTTTTCCGGACTTCAGATATTCTATATATTTGTTTCTCCAGCCCCAAGTCAGGCTCGTTGAGTTTATCTCAGCATGGCTTTCTTCCACTACCGATCTCATGAGTTTCACGACCGCCCTCGAGTTGAACTCATCGTCCTTGACCGACGACGCCAAGTTAGCAAGGGCATCAGCCTCACTATTTTGATCCCGAGGTAGATGTTGTAGAGTCTACTCCTTGAATCGATGTAATGTTACCTACAACTTATTCAAGTACCTTTGCATTTGTTCCTTTCTAACCATATACGTCCCATTAACTTGGTTTACCACAAGGAGGGAGTCGCACTTAGCTTCAATCACCTTCGCCCCCAATCTTTTGACTAGTTCGAGACCTGCAATCATGGCCTCATATTCGGCCTCGTTGTTAGTCAATTTTACAATTCTAATAGATTTTCTAACTATATTGCATGTTGGTGGCTTCAACACGATGCCAAGTCCAAACCCTTTTGTGTTCGAGGAGCCGTCTGTAAAGAAGGTCCAGGTCCCCGCAGACGTCCCCGAGTTGCCAAGCGTAAAACACACACTTAAATTGTGCTCGCTAGTCAAAGATAGTATAGTTAAATATCGTATCCACAAGGATTAGAGTTAAACAATATTGTCGTAGTTTGTAGCTAGATTGCTATCCAGGAGGATCAACAGTTGAGATTTATATAATTAATAATCTAAAATCTACAGCTATTGACTAATGACAATCACGACAAAGGTAAGCAAGGAAGTTATCAATGGGAAAAAATAGGGTTTTGACGGAATAAGTGCAAGATAATTGTCTGGGATTTAACTCTAGATAATTCACTTCTAATGTTCACGTGAGTTTCTCAAATTTACTTAATTATCAGTACAAATGTTTAGTAGAAACTCCTCTCTCGATTAAGTTTTAACCTCATAATATGAACCAATTTAAGCTCTGTGAAGATATGCAAGAATGCGTAGTGGATCAGTCTTTAGGAAAACCGATTTCGATTATTCTCCTAACTAGATTTAATCAATGATTCAACTAGCCTCTTTCAATTACTTAGAAGAATCTATGAACTCAACCAACATTATAGTGCAAAGATATCACAAGTTATTCCTCTTTCGATTATAAGAACAAGTGAATATAGATGCAATAATTAAATCTTTCAAAAAATGATTCAAATACATAAAAATAGAGCTATAATCCACAAACAACTATCAACACACCAAAACCATCAAAACCCAAAAGGATCTACTCCATAGACATGGAGAAATTCTTCTAAGTATATGAAATTATAAATTCAATCTAAACGATCTTGAGTGAGGAAGGAATAATGAAATTCTTGTGCTTGTGTTCTTCCAACTCCTCCTTAGCCTCCTTGGCCTCCTTAGGTAAAACATATGTCAAAAGTATGAAAATGGTATTTTCCTGTGTATTTAAGCCATCCCCCAATAATCTCCGGACGAAATTACCCTTTTTAGCGGAATTGGGAAGTCACTCTAACATTTTTGGGCTATCGCACCCCATGCCGCGCGCATGTAGGAAATTCCAGAACACTTTGAAAATCAATTCTGGCCACATTTTTCACTTTCGTGCGACGCGGTTGTGGACAAAAGTAGAGGGCTATTCATTTTGGCCTAAAGAAAAGTGTGACGTCACATTATTG
>AWOL01S0065129.1:0-10862 GCA_000715115.1 Nicotiana otophora
GATAGTGTAGTCTTACATTTCTTTCTCCAGCTGTTTTCTGATGAACTCCGTTGTATGGGCAGTTACTTTGTCAACCTTGTTGCAAAGAAGGAGTACTGGAATTGTTTTCTTGACTACGCTTGCCTTTGTTAAGATCTCATATAAGTACCTGTATACAAGAGGAATCATAAGATGTAAAATTCAGTTACCAAATATCCAAATGCAAATGCACAACTGCTAATGTGAAATAATACAAGCAGCAAAATATCAGTACTCTGAAGCAGCACGGCAGTTTGGTAAAAATTCCACAGAATCCACTACAAACACAATGCCAGCTGCTTGAGGCAAGAACTCATCTAGTTTTGGCCGAAGACGAGAGTGCCCTGGGACATCAACAACGTGAACAGGCTTCACTTTCCCTTTCTGCAGCATAAAGTAAAACAGGTCCAAGTATGAGATGTGAAATGCACAGATGAAGGAATTCAGTAAATCAATTACAAAAATCATGACAAGACAATAAAAGGTAGACCAGTGGCAATTAAACAAATCCATCTTTCCCTTCTGATGGTGGAGATGACAAGAATGCTGGGGAAAGAGTAGGGCTGAAAAAGGCGAAACAAGAGAAGACAATGTTCATTACCTTGTCTTTTTCGGAGTGTAGAATAAAACTGGCTTCATTTGGCTCCATTGACGTCACCGTACCCTGATGGGCTGAACCATCTCTAAGCTGGTATATGCCACATCTAAACAGTAAGATAAACTCCAAAATGATTATCCCAGGTCTCAGGTCAAAGAGTTACCTGGTAAAAAAGATAAGTTTTGCCGCTCCCACTAAGCCCAGTGAGTACAATGGTGTTAGATGCTGTACGCTTGAACAAGCGAACTGCAAATAGAATAGTAAACAAAAGGAAATTCTTCATATTTAAGCCTTCAACGAAAGTTAAAATGGATGAGCAAAAATCTAAAACTAATATTATATGAAACCATTCACTGAGGATCATCATAGTGGCATAAGGGTGAAATAGAATTTTACGAAAATGTGGCATCAAATAGAAGAAAAGAAGAACCTAACACAGTCAGTCCTTGCAACCACCCCCCCCCCCCCCGGATTTTTGCAACACACTCAAAGGATGAGTCTTGAGAAAAATAGTAGAAAGAGTCAACAGGAATTTATATAGTCATACTTCACTTCATACTAAACTTATGAAAGCAAGAGGAAATTTTGGCAGAACAGGCAGCTTAACGCCGCTCACCCGTAGGCAAAGCTACTTAAAAATCTATCAAAATAGTCGAGACGGTAATATCATAGAGAACAAGAAAAGAAGAATTATAGGAGAACGTCTGAAAATTGTCAGAAGAATGCTAGGCAGGATGGTGTCACTGATTGAACCAAAAAGACACCATTTAATGATGGCCAGAAAGAGATAAGAGTAATACACTCGTGAAGAGAAGGAAAAGTTTTTGGGCAGACAGACAGCGTAACACCGCTCGCTGGTAAGTAATAAACTCTAACACCATGTGAAGAAAAAGGAAGAGAAAAAAACGCCTATTGAATTTTGTTACTAGCAATATACAAGAGGACACTATGTAGGAGCTTCAATTTACATGAGATATGGAAAGTTTTATAAACATTCGGTTTCTGATATTCTCCTTTTTTATAAAATTTGGGTTTCTGACACTCCTTTTTTATAATTTTCTTGGATGTTCTAGGAGAAATGTACGAAAATGAAAATGTAACGCATACAATCAATATAGGATGGTTAAAATAGAGAACTGCTACCAGTGTTATGTGATAAGGACCTACCAAAGTTAAAGTAAAGTTCTATAGAACGGTTGTGAGACCATCAATGTTATATGGGAGTGAATGGTAGGCCTCTAAAGTTCGACATATTGACAAGATAAATGTTGCAAAGATGCAAATCCTAATATGGATGTGCGATCAAACAAAATCAAGCAAGATTAAAATGATTTATTCAAAAGAAGGTGTAAGTAGTACACATAAAGGATAAAACGAGAAGGTCACTTTAGATGGTTCGGTCATGTCCTAACTCGGCCTCCAAATGCTTCAAACTGTAGGTGTGAAACCATTGTGACTTAAGGGGTTAAAAAGAGACGAGGTAGACCAAAATCATATGGCAGGACATTGTCTCGAAGGACCTACAATCATTTGAAATCCATCCAGGCTTAGTGAAAAATAGGGCACGATAAAAGAAAAAGATTAATATAGGCGACACCTATTAGTTGGAATAAAACTTTAATAGTGTTAGTATGTTTACTTTAGATCCATTGCTTTCTAGGAGTCTTTAAGTCATGCTAGAGTTGTATATGCCAGTAGAAAATATAGACAACTTCTAATGTTTTTTGTTTTATTTTAGTTTTATCTTACATAATATTGCATTGAAATGAGCTTAAAAGTATCAACATGAACACTAAGAATTCTAAGGCCGATGCTAACTTACTTGGGATTGAAGCATAGTTGTTGTTGTTGCATTCTTGATAAACTATTTTCAATGATAATTTCCATTCCATCAATAACATAATCAGTAAGAATATTCTACAAAATACTCTTAAAGATTCAATTGACTTATAACCATTTCCAAAAGTTCAACAATTAATCTGATTTATATACAGGTAGTTTAAAACCAAGTCCTAAATCAGCTATCAAAACAACAGCTGATTAATAAAAGAAGAGAGAGTGTGGTAGGTTGATGGCTAGCAAAAGATAAGCAAATTATGATAATTCCTCAATGTATACAGAAGATTCATAAACTGATCCCAACTAATTTGGGATTGAGGTGCCACTGACTAAAAGAAGACAACTTTGTTTTTGTAGTTTGACTAAGATATACTAACTCAGTTATGTAGTCAAAATTTTGCAATCACCCGATTTTCTTTCAACAACTTCAGAGCAAACAAAGAAAGGAAAACCTAAAACAAGTTCCAATGCTAAATGAAGAAACCTTTGATTTCCTAAGTCAAACTCAGAAATGCGAAATTCAAAGGAAACTAACATTTAACACACGGACACGCCAATGCGAAAATTCAACAAAGAAATAAGGAGAAAAATTGAAGGGAAATTTGAAAATCTTACTGATAAACAAGAAAAAGAGGGTGAACAATACAACTCCAAGTGCAGTATAAAGTTGAACAGGAGGTGTTTGATGGATGAATTCTTCGGCTTCATGTAACCATTGCTGCATTTGAATTTTCAATTGTTCCAATTTCTCCTTATCCATCTTCTTTTCAAAATTCTTCACTCGAATTTAATCTTACCCTAAGAAAGAACGAAACTTTTTCCATTAGATTACAAAAAAATTACAGACAGAAAGAGGGAAATTAAAACGGAATTGAAATTTAACGAAAGAGGAATATCTCAAGGATTACCGGAAACTCGAAACCCACCGGCGATTGAGAGGGCCACCGATGCCTGAGGAGACAGAGAGGGTTGCAAAGTGGTAAACTGCGACGGGTTTATCGAGAGGAAATTGGGCCTTAGAATCTGCACGAGTTTTGGGCCTCAGCCCACCCACTTTTGCTAGCGGGAAATGTATTACACCGAGTTTTTAATTTAGATATTCTTTAATTTCTGATATTCTGTGTGTACTTTATATGCACTTAAGTTTGTGCCTAACTAGTCATTGCGCGTGTATCCTATCTCGATAACTATAATTTTTTTAAATAATATAAAAAAATAATTTAACCGTTTTTTCAATTTAAAAAGGCGAACGACATTTAGCAATACGCTTTGTGCGTATATGTATATCAATGAGTATTCAATTAAAGGAATATTATTAAATAATAGGAGTATATTGTAGTTACAAAATAAAATTTAAAAGTGTGAGATCTTGAAAATGATTAATGTTAATTGTATTTAGATAGGTCAATAGAGGAAGAAATTATGCCATATAATCCTCACATATATAATGCGAACACTGATAATAAAATATTAATATAAAAATAAATTCAAATAACACATATATTTTACCCGTACTTTGATCTTGCTTCTTCATCGTCTTACAAGAATGCCAAGTTTATCAATTTGAATCTCAAGAAATATAATCCATCACTAATTTATCAAAATCTTAAGTGGACACAACTCTAATTGAATTCAAAGATCATTATAAGCTAAAACTTAATATTAGTACAATAAAATAAGACTGTCTTAGTTATTTTTCTTGTCTAATAATTATATCGGGCTTTTTAAATACACCATTTTATTAGTTATGATCAATGAAATATTATCGTCATTTACAAAAAAGGTTCTGACTTTAGTTTGTTTTTGAGTTTGTTACCTGAACCAAATTTTAAAGAATAAACGAATTTTCATATTCAAATATCTGGCATTTGAACAAACTTATCTTTCTATATAGCATTTTTTCTGAAACAATTAAATTTTTCCTCAAGTATCCCTTCATGAATTAATTTCAGAAAAAGTGTTCTTCTTTTTCTTTTAAAAAAAGCAGTTTCTCTTTTGTGTTTTTGGTTATTAAATAATATTACAGCGAATTTTAAATTGCTAGTACCATGAAAGTATTATCTAAAATGAGATTTAAGCAACATATATATCTACAAAGAAAAATAGAGTTTGAGAACCTGAAATATCCTTGAATATAAAAGGAGCGTCGACTAATATTTTCGATTTTAGTATCAATTAGTTCTTACTTATTCTTTGTAGGAGTTCCTACAAATAGCTCAAATAAGAAAATATTAATAAAATACTTTTAGTTAATTTTAAAGTCTTTAAAATATTAAAAATTATTTAATGATGATTCGTGTTATCCATCATTAATGATTAAATGTTTTATATTAAAATAGCAAGTAAATTGGCCACCTTACGCTTTTTATACATACGTGAAAAATTAGAATTTGTAATACTCACATGGTCGAAAAATAAATAAAAAAAATTAGAATTTGAAAACATTCTTAATGGTCTTAGATGTTTAATTCAACAAAATTAAAATGAAGACAAAAACTTGGAAAATAGTTTTCATTGCATAATAATTCCTAACGTCTCAAAAACTTTATCCTTTCCTTTTACATGTAGTGCTACGATTTAACTCCAATCTCGTTGGATATTCAAGAGAAGAAGCTGATAACAAGACTAACTTTATGAAATTTAATGAAAGTGAGACTTAAGAAAAATAGTTACACAATTTTAATAAGGAAAAATTTATAAGTAAAATCTTATTGAATTTTAGATTCCTAAGTACTAGGAGTTTTTACCTAGTTTAAATAAGGAAGCATGTAATAAATAAAATTTAGTTACTTATAAAGTCTTAAACATTAGGAAGATAATTATATTATAATTATAATTTTATCAAGTGTGAACTCTATATTTAAAGGGTAAAAGTGACGAACGACATTTCGCAAAGGGTCTTCGTGTTTTTAAAATTTTAATATTAATATAGTATAGATAGATAAAAGGTAATTGTTAAGTCTAATATGTAACTTAGAGAGTGTTTGGCTAAGCTTATAAGCTGGTCAAACTGCTTATAAGTACCTTTTGGCTTATCTAAGAATTTGGTAAAACACTTAAAGTGCTTATAAGTCTGAGTGCTTATAAATTAAAATCAGTCATAAGTTGGTCACCCTAATAACTTTTTAGCTTATAACTACTTTTAGTTTGACCAATGATTTTACTAGTTTATCCTTAATAATATTTTCTAATTCACAAAAAAACAATTCCTAAAATAAATTTTGTAACTTTCTTTTCATTCCATATTCATTGTTCATCTTTTTCTTTACAAAAGAATTTTTTTAATTTATAATCTTTTGTAAAGTTTTTAAGGATATTTTAGTTATTTTAATAAAAGAACAACTTATCATCACTTATCTACCAAACACATAAACTGCTTATTATCAGTTTCAACACGTCTATCCAAACACGTAAATACTTATTTTAAAAATCAGTTTCAGCACTTAAGAATATTTTTCTATTTACAATCAGCTAATCCAAATAGGCTCTTAGAAAGTAAAGTAAAAAACTTGCTATAATTGTAAAGTTTTTTAGTCAGTGCATATAACATAAACTATTATCCTTCCTCTATTTTAATTTGTGAGATGCATTTTTCTTTTTAATCTATTCCAAAAAAAATTATATTTTTTATGTTTAGAAATAATTTAAATTTACATTTCTCATTTCTTTTCCTTCAAAAGATGATGTATAACGACACAAATCCATTCTTTGTTAAACTTTATGTCAAGTCAAACAACATCAAATAAAATTAGACAAAGTGAGTGCTAATTATGGGTCAAGGCAACTTGTTTTTTTTTAACTTTTTGTTGAATGTGGAAGAAGGTTAATTGAAAATCAGTGCATTAGGCTGTCCTTTTTCTCCGGACAATACCCAGGGACGGACCCACCTTGTAGGAAGGGGGTTCAATTGGACCCGCTTCGTTGGAAAAATTAATTATTTTTACCTTGGAATTTTATCAAAAAATTATGAAACTGATACATATTATAATATCTGAACCCACTAGACACTAACAGAAGTTGTAGAGTAATGGCAAAGTGGGTTCAAAGCAAGGCCAATGTCCCAAGTTCGAACCGTTTTATTAGAGTACGTTATCGAAATTACTTGTAATCTTTTAATTTAGTTTAGTTTAGTTTGTATTGGAATTATTAATTTGTGTTACATTCAAAGGTTTAGTTTGGTGTAAAATATCTTTTTTTTTAGTAATTTGTATAAATTAATTTAGTTTATTACTCTCTTTTTTCATGTCTTTTGTTTGTAATAATTTTCTATGTTAAATTTCTTAAATCTATAGTACAATTTAAAGTAGGTCAAATACTTTTTGGTTAAAACTGCTAAAATTTCTAAAATAGAATTTGTTAATTTATATAGATAAATGTTTAAAAACATTAATGGACGGAATTTTCTTTGTTATTTTTTTAAAAATAATTTTCCCTACCTTCAAAAAAAATGACTTCATTTTGAAGTGATTTGATGAACAAAAAAGGGCAGTGCATAAATTTTGTTTACCGCTGCACTTATACAATTGATTACCGTAATTTTTTATTGAACCCGCTTGTACAAAATCCTGGATCTGCCAATGGCAACACCTTATAATAGTTGAGACCTATTTTCTCCGTACGCATCCTTCTAAAATTGATAATGAGAAAGAAAGGGACCGGACAATGGATAATTCAAAAAAGTCCTAAGATGTTTTTTGAATTTTAAATTAATAATTTGATACTACATAAAAATTCCTCCCTTTTGAATTTACAATGATGTTGCTACACGGGAATAGTTAAGCACGGTTGATGACTTGATTCCTATATATAGGTTTCAGGTGGATACAGAGACGGAGATAAGATTCGAAGTATATAGGTTCTAAATTTTAAGATAAGACGATGACCTAAAACTAATATACAATAACTAGTTGACTAAAGAATGAGTATTTAATATATATTTAAAAAGTAACGAAGCACACAAACACAATATATGAATATAAACATTATCATTTCAATTGCACTCGACGACTTGTCATGTTTTGAAAACGATCAATGATCGCATCATTAGGTACACTTTCAAATACTTTATCCTCTATATAACAAACTAAATAATCATTCAAAAAGTCATCACCAATCCTGCTTCGCAAGTCATTTTTAATAAACTTTATTGAAGAAAAAGCCCTTTCGACCGTTGCAGTAGCCACAGGTAATATCAAACTCGGCTTCACAAGCAACTAAACAAGTCCCCATATCTTGTGAATATTTGTTTTGACCATTGTATTCGAGAGATCGCCAAGCTCTTTCAAGTTAGAGAATGGATTGTCCATTTCTCGCACATAGTCAATATAGTTGTCAAGCTCACGACTAAGATCTTCAAGCTTAGAAGCAGTGAACTCATTTGGATAATATGTAGCAAGTTTCATAATCTTGTTTTTATCATAACTTGCAAAAAAATCATCGGGACTCAAACTAGTCATACCAAGAAGAAGATCAGTATTCACTTCACTAAAATGACTGTTAAGCTCTGAAAGTTGCAAATCAATAGCAGCACAAAAAATATCTATATGCAAATGATGAAAATATGTAACAGTTGAGCTTTTACGCTTAGACTTTCCAAGACCTTACTTCTCATTCATTTTTGGGATCACAATACAATTTTTATCACAAAACAAAGAGACATCTTCCATCAAAGAATTCCATTTAGATTCCCTCATTGTTTGCAATTACCTCTTTTGAGAAATCAACAAGTTTCATAGCACTAACAATATCTTGATCTTTTCTTTGCAGAGCCATATTCAAATCATATATAATTGCCAATATTTTTAACATCAAATGTAATATACATACAAACTCATAAGATCTTATATCTTCCACTAGATTTTTTGCCAGTGCTTTCTCTTGATAATTTAAACCCTCATTTGTAAGAACTCCAAGTACATGAGCAATTGATGAGAATAAAGAAATAAAGTTACGCAATATCTTAAAGTGTGATCCCCAATGGGTATCACCTCGTCTTTGAAGCCCAAGTTCTTGATTTAATCCACTTCATGTATGTACTTCACCAAGCACTAATAACTCATCTAATTTTTCAGCTTGATCATCTCTAAGCATCTCCTTACACTTATAAGAACCTCTAACAACATTTAAAATATTAGCAAGAATGTCAAAAACATTATTTACATCCTGGTGTTTCTTTGCAACCGCTACAAGAGTCTGTTGCAATTGATGAGTAAAGCAATGTATGCAATATGCCGAAGGATTATATTTTAGAATCAAAGTTTTAAAACCTTTAATTTCTCCTTGCATGTTACTAGCTCCATCATATCCTTGTCCCCGTATTAGAGATGAACGCAATGAATGTTGTAAAAGCAAAAAATATATTGCTTTTTTGTAATGCATGTGCAGTAGTAGCTTTAACATGAATAAGATCAAGAAATCGCTCAATAAGTTCACCTTCTGTGTTGACATAGAGCATAACAAGAGCCATTTGTTTCTTATGAGAGACATCTTTAGACTCATCAACTAATATTCCAAACAAATTCCCATTCAAGTCTTCAATAATTGCTTTCACCGTTTCTTTTGCACAAGAATTCACAATATCTTTTTGAATATCACGAGAAGTCATGGTGTTATTTTTTGGAGCTTTTTCTAATATCACATTTTTCACATCTTCCTTCCTATTTGCATACCATTTTAAGAGATCTAAAAAATGGCCTCTTCTTGTAGAAGTTATACTCTCATCATGGACCTGAAAAGGCATTCCTTTTTTCAAAAGATATCTTATCACATCAATTAAAGCATTCAAGCGAACGCGATGTTCACTTTTAATTTTTTCAGATTGCTTGTCCCATGAAGTTAAAATGGATTGTGTTTGGTTTATTAAATCTAGCATCATCTTGAAACATCGGTTATGAACACTATTTATGTCACCCACGTGTGATTTAAGTCTTTCTAAACCTTTATTCCAACCTCTAAAACTATCCGTTATGAAAGCATCACCTATTTTTTTTCCATATCCTCCAACCTCATTTTTAAACTAGTAACAACATAAATAAAATGTTGCATCTTGTTTAATGCTATATTCTAACCATTGAGAACATGAAGTTCTAAACCATTCAGGATTAAAGTGGCGCATTATTCCTTCAAAAATTCTTTTTGGAAAGACAAAATTACGAGGTTGACAAAGTCCATTTTGTATATAAATTCTCCTTACTCGCTCACGTAAATTAGGAGAACATTCTGAAATTGGTTTTCTCTCAGCGGGATCGGGCTCATAATCCAACACTTTATCTGATGCTTGGGAAGGATTAATATTGTTATTAATAACTGGACATGGAGAACTTGTCAAAGGAGAGCTAGAAGAAGCTGCAGAAGCTTGAGCTTTGTAAAAACTCGTGATCATATCGACTTTTGCTAGTAGACCTTAAAAATCACAAAACACAAATTACACTTCAAGTTGTATGTTTCACAATGCTTCAAGTCTTGGTTCCTTTGTGCTTGAGTATATTTTTACAAATAATTTAGTATTAGCCTATGTGAAAATAATACTAGAGCAACATATTACATATTTGACTAATGATTCGAATAGTGATTCAACTTTTCATTTGTTTTAAAATCTTAAACACCGAAATACCAGTTACAACTAATAATCTTGCTACCCAAATTTATTAGATAAAATATAATAAAAATTTTGTCTCTGAGTAGTACCCAAATGCAAGTTGGTCTCACTAAAAAACTAAAAACAAGAAAGTAGGACCAATGGACCACATACCTTATCGGTCAGCTTGTCGGGGATTCGGGATTCCAAGTTTAAACTTTTGAAAAGTACAAAAGCACAAATTGACAAAGAGAATAGAGGTCAAAATATGGGCAACCCTACAATCAAAGATTAAAAATCAAATTTTGAATAAATTATCAAATATAAAATATAAGAGAAAAACATGAAGCAAAAAATCATAAAAGAAGAATTGAAGAAGGAAGAAGGGTCTAACTTGTAAGGGAGAAAGTGGTGGCAACTAGGAGCAAAAATCGGTCAATACAGACAGAGTCACACGGTCACTCAGACAGAGGCGGGGGAACCCTAGTTTTGTTTTTTTGATTTGAGATTTTCGTTCGTCCTTGTTTGGAGTTGGAAGGCGTCTGTTTTTTACTTTTTGTTTAGAGTTTTGTCTTTTATTTATTAGAAAGAAAAAAGCTATTAAAAATGTTAGTTTAGAGGAAAGTGAGAGGAATTGTCGTTGGAGTTGTTTGACGTCGTCGTTTACTCATTTAGTTTGTGCTTTTTAAAAATATTACAAAAATTATGATAACACACTGCTTATAGAGGTATTCAAACTCGAGTGTCTCACAACGAACCCAGACCCCCTTACCATTGAACCAAGACAACTTTTGTTACTGGGTTCGGCAGCTATATATATATATATATATA
>AWOL01S0065137.1:0-15814 GCA_000715115.1 Nicotiana otophora
TATATATATATATATTGTATATAATTAATATATAATCTATGTAGATCAGGTAGAAAAAGTAAATATTGAATCTGGCCGGCTATTCGGTGCCGAAACTTTTGATGGGCCTAGCCCAACATTTGGTCGCTACAATAAATCCTCAATCCCCTTCTTTGCACGTCATTAATTAAAGAATTAACCCAAATAACTGCTCATCTATTTGTTTAAATTAAAAATAGCCGGTGGAGATATAATATAAGTATAATTTATATATTATATGTGTACAATTATGTATAATTAATATATAAATTATGTGTATGACTAGAAAAAGTAAACAATGAATATGACCGACTATTTATGTAAAGATCCCTCGTAAATTTTTATGAGAGAACTATCTTCTACAGCCCCTCAAAATTTTAATAGTCCTTGTTTTTGCCAATTGACACAAAATCTCCGGCCCAAAGATAATACATCTAATAGCCCGAAATGTCTATTTTGTATATTATATTGTATAGTGACAGTATATTTTTTATATTTTTTATATAGTGACAATCTATTTTGTATATTTTTTGCATAGTGACATACTATTTAGTATATATTTTGTATAATGACAGTCTATTTTATATATTTTTTGTATAGTGATAGTCTATTTAGTATATATTTTGTATAGTGACAATCTATTTAGTATATGTTTTGTATAATGACAGTCTATTTTTGTATAGTGACAGTCTATTGTATATAAATTGTATAGTGTGAGTCTATTTTTTATAATTTTTATATAGTGACAGTCAATTTTATATATATTTTATAATATACCAATATTCAAATCTATTTTAACCTAAAGAAATACATAAATATCCATGTAACTATATACTAATGGTGGGCTTGAAATTATGATTCCCATCAAAATCAACCAATGACATATACGTGAAAATTTATTTGGTGAAAACCAAAGGATTTTTCAAGCAAAGAAAGTTAGCCCAGAAAAAATGAGGCAATAACAGAGAGTTTGAGATTTTTATTCATAGGGTGGTTGCCCCTCTCTGTTTAGCCAATGATTTTCCTTTTTTATTTTTAAAACAAAATCAACAGCCCTTGAATTCCTGGAAAATACGTACTACTATACAATCATTTCTTCAGCATCAATCAACAACAACAACCAGATCTCTCTTTCTCTGTCTCTGTTTCTGTGATTTTAGTTCCTCTTTTTTGGTACATAACAGTTGAGGCAGTGATGATATTTTATCCGGATTCTAGGCTAACTGGAACAGGTGTAGAGACTATCCGACCCGTATCTTGGCCTGGCAAATCACCGGACGGCTGGCGATTCAAAGGTTTTTACTTTGTATGCAATCAGTGATTTTGCAGCCATGGCGTGGTTGCCTCTCTTTTCCGCGATCTATCTTTGCAGATCTGAGCATCTTAGTTACGTACTTTGAATTGACCTAAAACTTCTTCTTCTTTGTGTGAGCACCTAATTTTTGACCGTACTTGAATTTTCGCCAACTCATCTCACCAATACCATACTTTGTCCCCACTCTACTTTTCTTTGCCCCCCATGCTTGTCCCCCACTCACAAAACTCATACCCTATTTTCAGCCATTAAAACACACACATAACACACCAAGAAAATGGGGATCTGAAAAAAAAAAGACGAAAGAAAAAAAAGCGACTCTTTCTTCTTCAATCACACAAAATCTAAGCCTAAAACTACCATGAAAGCTGGCCAAAACCAGCAGTGAAACTTCTCCATCATTAACACCCTATGACAATCCCGAACAATCCCTGTTTCCACGGTGAAAACCAGCTCTAAAATAGTTGCGTTGCTGCTTCCGAATAGCCACCCAACAGTCTCGAAATAGCTTCAGAAACGCAACAAAAAACCGCACCAATACCCCAGCGAAAATCAGCCTAATACTCCAGCTCAAACCTACCCTAAAACACTTCATAAACATCACAAAATCCAGCCACGAAACACACCCCTGAAACAAATCCAAAAAGACGTCAAAACAATTGTAACTCCACAAGTTCGTCGATACTGCTTCAGCTGTACAACCACCGTGAAAACCAGCTCACAAACACCTTAACTCACCGTAAACAGCCACCTTTTCCCCCTGAAAATTGGCAGCGAACCATTGCTCCAAAAAACCGCCTTGCACCATCGCGAAACAACCACAAAATATAGTGCGAGGTTCCGATGTAGAGGTCTATTGGGGTGTCAAGTCGTTGTTTTCCGTTGAAGATCCGTTGGGGGTCTATCTCGCTATTTTTCCCCTGTACTAGAAGGTTTCAGATTCTTCAATATAAAAGGTCCAGTTACTTGTTTCATGGCATTACTCTATTTTTCTTTATATATTCAAACATTATTTGATTGAGTTCGTTGGTGCATTATTGCTTCATCTTCGTAAATTAGAGCAATAATTATTATTATTAGTAGTAGAATGTTTGTTTAACGGGAGCTTAAGAAGCATGGAAAGTGAACTGGATGTATTGAATTGCTGAATGCAAAAGTTGGATGGTTTGGTTATTCCTTAGAATTTGGCTTTTCTTTGTGTGGAATTAGAAAAAATATCGGCCCCAACAAACTAATCTGAGCCGCAGGTTTAAACGTTTTAAAAAAATTAAGAATGATAAATAGACTGCAATGATAGCATGAGACTATTCCGCTTGGGCTAATCACATTAGTTTGGATTTGGGTCATAGTTTAAGTACACACGGGCCTAATAGTTTGAGCTGGTCATTCATAAATTAATAGACTTCAAAAATTCAAACATAGTATGCTTTAGGACGCGTGATATAACTTTGGCACACCAAACAAACCTAGTACACTTACGCGTGACTCATTTCAAGATAATTTCATAACTAAAAATAAGCAAGCAATAAAAGTGGACATAGATGAAACATGAAAATCAATAAATCATAGTTTTGTCCAAAATTAATTCAATCCAAGTTGTAGTCAATAAAGTGACCGTGCTAGAACCACGAGACTCGGGGAANGGACTCGGAGAATGCCTTACACCTTCTCTCCGGTCAACAAAATTCCTTACCCGGACTTTATTTTCGCAGACCAATAATAATAGAGTCAAACCTTCCTTTGACTAGGAATTCAAATAAAAGGTGACTTGGAACACCCAAAATATCAATTCCAAGTGGCGACTCTGTAAATAAAATAATTCCTACTCAAATTTGTCACTTTAATTGGAAAAACTCTTTAATCCACATCACCAATAACTTACATATCTTTTGGGGTAGAAAAGGTGTGTGACATCTATGGAGACTCTGCTGGGGACTCTCAAGAATTCGAGCTTGTACATTGACTTTATTTAGCTTTATTATTTTTTGTATATACTGTAATTTATTTGGGCCTAATGTGCTATTTGTCCGCTTTTTACTACTTTGATATTGTTGAACTGTATATATAAACTGTCTTCTCTCGTACCCTTCTGAATCTTCTTGAATATAAATTGGGCATTTGCTTGACATAACCCGCTTTCTTTGAGATAGCTGAGGTGTTTGTCACCCGGTGAGGGATTTTAGTCACACATATTTTAGGTGGGGAGCACCACCAGCTAAGCCGGAAAGCAATGCTACCGGTACGCTGACCCTCCTCGGCTTGAGTTGTCCGCTCGAGTAAGCTAGTCTAGATACCTTCTCCACCAGGATTTAAACCTAGAAGAACAAACCTCATGCCAGATCCCTAGTAGGTACGTTTGTTTGCATCACGTAGATTTGACTTTGGAGACTCAACACAGGGGTTGGGTCCGTCTAGGACAGGTGTACCCAATTCAAAAGACCATCCTGATGCATTTAACGCATTACTTGTGCACTTATTTGTTTCGGCTTGCATGTTGACCATCTTCTAAAATAGGAAAAGAAAATCAAGAAAAACCAAGAGTGAGGAGAGAGAAACTTACCCGGTTCTGAAAATCCAGGTATTTGAAAAATCCTGAAACTCTGCCGAAATTTTGAAAAAAAGAAAAGAAAAGTCATTTAAAAACTAAGCCAAATATGTTTTTAAAAACAAAACAAATAAAAAAATATTTTTTTCTGTTATGTCAACATTGACCGAACTACGCGAGTCTAATTCTCATCGGATGTTAGATACGTACGCAAACCTCATCGGTTCCGGCCCCAATTTTCAAAAATCTAAAAATATATTGTCCTTTAATTCCTTCTTTAGAAGTCTTTCCTTAAAAAATCCCAAATAAAAAAAATTTAAAACAAAAAATATTTTCTTTCTTTTATAAGTCTTTCATTCGAAAAGAAAATCAAATCAAAATTCAAAAATATATTTTTTTTCTTTAAAGTCTTTCTAAAAAAAAATCGAAANTTACCCGGTTCTGAAAATCAGGGTATTTGAAAAATCCTGAAACTCGGCCGAAATTTTGAAAAAAAGAAAAGAAAAGTCATTTAAAAACTAAGCCAAATATGTTTTTAAAAATAAACAAATAAAAAAACAAATAAAAAAATATTTTTTTCTGTTATGTCAACATTGACCGAACTACGCGAGTCTAATTCTCATCGGATGTTAGATACGTACGCAAACCTCATCGGTTCCGGCCCCAATTTTTAAAAATTCAAAAATATATTGTCCTTTAATTCCTTCTTTAGAAGTCTTTCCTTAAAAAATTCCAAATAAAAAAAATTTAAAACAAAAAATATTTTCTTTCTTTTATAAGTCTTTCATTCGAAAATCAAATCAAATCAAAATTCAAAAATATATTTTTTTTCTTTAAAGTCTTTCTAAAAAAAAATCGAAATTCAAAAGAAAATATAAAAAAAATTCTCTTTTCAAAAATTCTCAAAAGAAAAAAAAATCGAAAACCAAAAATGTTTTATTTCTTCTTTATAATAAGTTTTTCTTTCGGAAATAAAAAAAAAATAAAAACCTAAAAAAAAAAGAATTACTTTATTTACTTTATTCCTAATCTTTCGTGAACTGCGCAATGATCTGATTCATGCAGCATCATGATATGTAGACAATCCCCATCGGATTCGATCATAACCATTAATAAACCGAGTGAAAAAAAAGAGAAAAAGAAAAAAAAGGGAAAAGAGTGACAAAAAATAACAAAGAAAAAAAAAAGAAAAAAAGCAAGAGTGAAAAATCAAAAAAGAGAACTCTTTGTCCAATTTGAAAAAAGAAACCGCGGAAAACTTCTGTGGATATGTTGTCAAATGGCACTAGCAAGCTGTCAAGGTAAAGCCTCCAATAAACGAAGTAGAAAAGGTTAGTCTTTCTACAGGCCCAAGAGATGGACTACTTCGAGAACATGATGTCCGCTATGGGTAAGCCATTCGCTAAGGCTATCAAAATTGGGAAGATGATCGAAAATGGTTTTAAAATGGGTCGAATCTTGAGTCATACTACCTTCAAGGCCACATCACA
This sequence comes from Nicotiana otophora, assembly GCA_000715115.1. Classification (NCBI taxonomy): domain Eukaryota; kingdom Viridiplantae; phylum Streptophyta; class Magnoliopsida; order Solanales; family Solanaceae; genus Nicotiana; species Nicotiana otophora. The sequence continues at coordinate 5,369 of AWOL01S0065137.1, forward strand.
GACCGTTCAGAATGGTTCGGGGGGTTTGATGAACAGAAGGAGGGAAGAGGAAGCCATGATGGCTTCGAGCTCGAGGGGGACCCACAGGTCATTCAACCAAGCATATATGCTTTCTAAGGTCGCACAACAATATTATCCCCATCAAGATGATGCTTATGTCATGGCACCGCCTCCCTATGCGGTGATGAACGCGTAACCTTACACGTGACTAGAGCATTATACACAAAACCGAGCTCCACATCCCATAAATGCCCGTCCCTACCAAGCTCTATATAATCCCCAACCAAATGTTCCCCAATACAATTCTCGCCCAAGAGAGCCCCTCAGAAGGAATCAGTTCACTCCTTTGGTGAATCATATTCAAGTTTATTTCAAAAGGTAATCGGGCTAGGTCTGCTGCAGCCAGTGGCACTGAACCGGCCAAACCATGAGTCCCCTTCGCACCAAGCTGATGCTAGATGTGAATACCACTCTGGAGCAGTGGGACACGATACTGAGGACTGTTTGGACCCTCAAGAGGGCAGTTGAAGACTTGATTGAAGCCGAAAGAATCGTTCTTCAGGACGAAGAGGCTTTTGATACGACGAACAATCCGTTGCCTTCTCACAACACTAGGCCAGTAGTTGTAATGATCTATGATGATGAGGAATTTGATCTGGCACTGAAGGCCATGGTAACCATTGTCGAGACAGAAGAAAAGCAAAAAAGCAAAAAAAAAAAAAAGTTTGCCAAACCTGAAAAGTTCTCTGTCAAACGGGAGTCTCGGTAGCCGGTCTTGCTGTCTTTTCTACTTCTGAATTATTTCAGGGTGTAATCCGGATATTTTACTTTATTGTCTTACTTTCTCATGTAAACACTTCTATCTTTAAAAAAATTAAAAACAATCAAACAAAATTAATATTTCATTGTCAAGGAATGTCTCTTTTCTTAATCTTGTCACCTTTCTTATTCTTTTTTCAGCTCTGTTAATGCAGATTTTAATAACATGACTTACTTGCGAACTTCATGCCTAGATCCTAAGATGCTGTCGCCCTCTAAATAATAAATCAAGAAGCAGAATGTTTTGAAGACAAGGCTTGTAAGAAAATAAATTACAAATTGGAACGAAGTTGAGATTCCCTCTCTTCGGATAATTGTTGAAGCCGAGATCGAGGATAATGAATCGGTCAAGACCCGGTTGGAACATTTGACTATGATTAATGAACAACGGATAGCCGCAGTTTGCCAGGGGAAGTTGTACCAACAAAGAATGGGTCGTGTCTTCAACAAGAAAGTGCGGCCAAGGAAATTTGCAGTGGGGCAACTCGTTCTGAAATGTATCCTCCCGCATCATGAAGAAGGTAAAGGAAATTGGCTCCAAATTGATGCAGTTAAAAAGGTACTATGTTTGACCCTTCACGCAGCTTTAATGCTCTTTGATTGGAATAGCGAAGGCTTTCATTCTCGCTACCCAAACACCATTAACCCTTTTTGCCAACCCTTTGAGCCGGTTACATTTCTGTGATTACCCTCTTTGGAACCTGAAGGAGTTATTAAAAAAAAATAAAAAAAAAGGAAAAGGAAAGAGAAAGAAAACAAAACACATAGAAAGACAAAAAAAATAGTTCATATTACATTGAACTACGTTTGACTTTATTCCGAAAGAATACGTAGGCAGCCTCTCTCTAGGGTTCAGTCACACCAGAATAAAAATTTACATTCCCCCAAACAATTAAAACTGGGGAAAATGTTATAATGGTTCAACGATGGTTTAGCCTGAAAGGTTCCAAAGTTGTAATTCAATCCAACTTTTTTACCCAAATACTTTTTAAGTCCTTCCGATCAATCAACGATAATGTTCAAGAACTGGAGGATACAGTCACTTGGATTTGATACAAATAAATGAGAGAAAGAAAATGAAAGAGCCTTATTGGTGAAAACCCTCACGGGTACCATAAGGAGACGACAAGCAGAGAAAATGAAAATGAGATATTCTTGTTAGTGAAACCCCTCAAAATGCACTATAAGGCAATGATGAGAAGAGAAATGATAGAGGTTAGCTGGTGAAAACTCGCAAAGGGCACTACTGATCGAAAAAGGGATCTTCACAGCCATTGGTATTGATAGTCCCGGGCAAGGTTTCTTGATTTCGAGGCAAAAATCGTGATGAATTTATGAGAGTCGGACGGTTTACACTGATCAGACATCCAGTCCAAAAGGCATGTCATGTTCATTGAAGTCCGCATGTACTCTAGATAAGTCCTTTCCTTTCCCCGAAAGGGTCACCTCTTGTTTAAACTCATTTTCCATTCCATTATTTGTTTTTCTTTGAATCCATTTGGGTCTAACTTTGTTCCACAAACTAAGGAAAACAAGGGATGGCAAGACTGATTTACAAGGCTCTCGTTTGATATAAGCTAATATGCAAAAAAGGCACCCAGCCTCGGCAGGGGCATCAAGTCGACCTCGACTGGCCATGGTGGCCGATGCTTCAAAATAAAAAACTCTTGTAAGGAGGAAATCAAATTGAAAGTGCCTACAAGGCCAAAATTATGTTGAAAAGGTTAAGTCCTAAGTGGCTAACTGTTTTGGCAAAGTTTGAAAAGCCAAAGACTCTCTGGAGCCAGAAATGCAAGTGGTATTCAGGAAACATCTAGTGAGAGGTTGAAATCATCATCAAAAGAAGATGGGCACAAAGCCAAGCTGCCAAAGACATCAAGGCCACACACAGACCACCATTTTTAAAACTCACACTTTTTCTTTGTTTGCAGCAGGAACAAAGCAGTGCAGAATGGCGATTTCTAAGGACGAATGTCACCAAAGGTAGGTTTCCTTAAAATCTCCAATTTTCCTTTATTTTTAGCATGCATCACTACTGTTCATACCTCTCATTTTTTGTAGCTTAACCCAGGTAGAACCTTTTCGCCTAAGGGGGATCCAGCTCATAGTTTCCGGGTAGAAGTACTCTTCGCTCAAGTTGTTTTACATAGCTTAACCCAAGTAGAACCTTTTCGCCTAGGGGATCTAACTCATAGTTCCGGGTAGAAGTACTCTTCGCTCAGGATGTTTTATGTAGGTTAACCCAGGTAGAACCGTTTCGCCTAGGGGGATCCAGCTCATAGTTTCTGGGTAGAAGTACTCTTCGCTCAGACTTGCTTTTCGTAGCTTAACCCAGGTAGAACCTTCTCGCCTAGTGGGATCAGCTCATATTTTGTGGTAGAAGTAATCTTCGCTCAGAATATTTTACGTAGCTTAACCCAGGTAGAACCTTTTAGCCTAGGGGGATCCAGCTCATAGTTTCCGGGTAGAAGTACTCTTCGCTTAGGTTGTTATACATAGCTTAACCCAGCTAGAACCTTTTCTCCTAGGGGATCCAGCTCATAGTTCCAGGTAGAAGTACTCTTCGCTCAGGATGTTTTACATAGGTTAACTCAGGTAGAACCTTTTCGCCAAGGGGGATCCAGTTCATAGTTTCTAGGTAGAAGTACTCTTTGCTCAGGATGTTTTACGTAGCTTAACCTAGGCAGAACCTTCTCGCCTAGTGGTATCAGCTCATATTTCGAGGTAGATGTACTCTTCGCCCAGGCTTGCTTTTCGTAGTTTAACCCAGGTATAACCTTTTCAGCAAGGAGATTCAACATTGTTTCCGTAATACAGGGCATCAACCCCTGGTTACATTTCCTTTTTAGTAATACATGGCATCAATCCCTGGTTACATTTCCTTTTCAGTAATACATGGCGCCAACCTTTAGTTACATTTCCTTTTCAGTAATACAAGGCGCCAATCCCGGGTTACATTTCCTTTTCAGTAATACAGGGCGCCAACCCCTGGTTACATTTCCTTTTCAGTAATACAGGGCGCCAACCCCTGGTTACATTTCCTTTTCAGTAATACAGGGCGCCAACCCCTGGTTACATTTCCTTTTCAGTAATACAGGGCGCCAACCCCTGGTTACATTTCCTTTTCAGTAATACAGGGAGCTAACCCCTGGTTACATTTCCTTTTCAGCAATACAGGGCGCCAACCCCTGGTTACATTTTCTTTTCAGTAATACAGGGAGCCAACCCGTGGTTATATTTCCTTTCCAGTAATACAGGGCGCCAACCCCTGGTTACATTTCCTTTCCAGTAATACAACGCGCCAATCCCTGGTTATATTTATTTTTCAATAATACAGGGCACCAACCCCTGGTTACATATCCTTTTAGTAATATAGGGCACTAATCCCTGGTTACATTTCCTTTTCAGTAATACAGGATGCCAATCCTTGGTTACATCTCCTTTTAGTAATACAGGGCACCAATCCCTGGTTACATTTCCTTCTCAGTAATACAGGGCACCATCCCCTGATTACATCTCCTTACCAGTAAATAGTACACCAGTCCCTAGCTGTGTTCTCCAACATACACTCCCTAGTTGATTTGATTTTAAATGCATGATACACCACTCCCTGATATCATTGCCCATATAGGGTATCTCATTCCCTGACCACAGTTTCCCAACATAAGGTACACCAATCCTTAGTTGAGATATTCTTTTGGGACAATAAAATAAATCATCATGACCTTTTCAGGGTACACCATTCCCGTTTTTTATTGCTTTCAATAAAAAAATAATTTAGAATTTTGTTACAATAACTCACGAAAGTTTTCTAGTAAAAACTGGGGCAGAAAAATTTTGTTTGTTTGTTTGTTGTGATGTCTTAGAAGGTTTTACCTCGAGGCACAGGGTTCGAGATGAACAAAAAAAGAAGTCTCAATCCAGAATAAAGAAAAGAAAAGGAAACAAAGTGAATCCAAATGCAAAAGCAGATGGAAAGGATATGGACTACTCAAGACATGACTGAAGTTGCGAGCTTCACATTTCCCGTTTTGCTCAGAAGAAGCCGTAGAAGAATGAACTAGCACCTGCAGCTAGCAAGCAACAAGGTTCAGATTAGAGTCTATGTGAAGAACCAGTCAAGATTCAAGATCAAGTTTTAGTAGACTTAAAGATAAGAATCTTGTAACTCATAGCTGATAGGTTTGTTTAGTTTCTTTTAATTTTGATGTAATAACTGGACTACAGACTGGAGTCTCGACGGAACCTCACTCGACTCTCCAACTCAGCATTCCATCCTTTCCTTGAACTACACGCAGCGTAATTTACTTATAACCTGGGATATGTCGGTTGTCCATAACCAAGACTCGGTCACACTCTTTTCTTTTATCTCTTCCCTTTTGAGTAATGGTATGGCCAAAAATTAGTCATATCGCTCATCTTTTCTTTGCTTGAAAACTCTTCATGTCTCCAAGCAAAGAGAGGCATGTTGTGAGCACCTAATTTTTGACCGTTTTTGAATTTGCGCCCACTCATATCACCAATACCATACTTTGTCCCCACTTCATTTTTCTTTGCCCCCCATGCTTGTCCTCCACTCACAAAATCCATACCCTATTTTCAGCCATTAAAACACACACATAGCACACTAAGAAAATGGGGATCTGAAAAAAAAATGAAAGAAAAAGAAGCGGCTCTTTCTTCTTCAATCACACAAAATCTAAGCCTAAAACTACCATGAAAGCTGGCCAAAACCAGCAGTGAAATTTCCTCCATCATTAACACCCTAAGACAATCCCGAACAGCCCCTGTTTCCACCACTAAAACACGGTGAAAACCAGCTCTAAAATAGTTGTGTTGCTGCTACCGAATAGCCACCAAACAGTCTCGGAATAGCTTCAGAAACGCAGCAAAGAACCGCACCAATACCCCAGCGAAAATCAGTCGAATACTCCAGCTCAAACATGCCCCAAAACACTTCATAAACATCACAAAATCCAGCCACGAAACACACCCCGGAAACAACTTCAAAAAGACACCAAAATAGTTGTAACTCCACAAGTTCATCGATACTGCTTCAGCTGTACAACCACCATGAGAACCAGCTGACAAACACCTTAAATCACCATAAACAACCACCTCCCCCCCCCGAAAATCGGCAGCGAACCATTGCTCCAAAAACCACCTTGAACCATCACGAAACAACCATAAAACCTAGTGCGAGGTTCCGATGTAGAGGTCGATTGGGGTGTCAAATCATTGGTTTTCCGTTCAAGAACCGTTGGGGGTCTATCTCGCTATTTTTCCCCTGTACTGGAAGGTTTCAGATTCTTCAATATAAAAGGTCCAGTTACTTCTTTCACGGCATTACTCCATTTCTCTTTATATATTCAAACATTATTTGATTGAGTTCGTTGGTGCATTATTGCTTCATTTTCATGAATTAGAGCAATGATTATTATTAGTAGTAGTAGTATGTTTGTTTAACGGGAGCTTAAGAAGCATGGAAAGTGAACTGGATGTATTGAATTGCTGAATGCAAAAGTTGGATGGTTTGGTTATTCCTTAGAATTAGGCTTTTCTTTGTGTGGAATTAGAAAAAATATCGGCCCCAACAAACTAATCTGAGCCGCAGGTTTAATGTTTTAAAAAATTTAAGAATGATAAATAGACTGCAATGATAGCATGAGACTATTCCGCTTGGGCTAATCACATTAGTTTGGATTTGGGTCATAGTTTAAGTACACTTGGGCCTAATAGTTTGAGCTGGTCATTCATAAATTAATAGACTTCAAAAATTCAAACATAGTATGCTTTAGGACGCGTGACATAACTTTGGCACACCAAATAAAACGAGTACACGTACGCCTGACTCATTCCAAGATAATTGCATAACCACAAATAAGCAATCAATAAAAGTGGACGTAGATAACAACAATAACAACAACCCAGTATAATCCCACTAGTGGGGTCTACGGAGGGTAGTGTGTACGTAGACCTTACCCCTACCATGAGGTAGAGAGGCTGTTTCTAATAGACCCTCGGCATACTTCCCTCCAAGAACTCCCCACCTTGCTCTTGGAGTGACTTGAACTCACAACCTCTTAGTTGGAAGTGGAGGTTGCTTACCATCAGAGCATGAAAACCAATAAATCATAATTTTGTCCAAAATGAAAACCAACCTCCACTTCCAACTAAGAGGTCAATAAAGCGACCATGCTAGAACCATGGGACTCGGGAAATACCTTACACCTTATTCCCGGTCAATAGAATTTCTTACCCGGACTTTATTTTCGCAGACCAATAATAATAGAGTCAAATCTTCCTTTGACTAGGGATTCAAATAAAAGGTGACTTGGAACACCCAAAAAATCAATTCCAAGTGGCGACTCTGTAAATAAAATAATTCCTACTCAAATTTGTCACTTTAATTGGAAAAACTCTTTAACCCACATCACCAATAACTTACATATCTTTTTGGGGTAGAAAAGAGGTGTGAAACTTTGAATTTCAACTACTTTTTGTGCTTTTAAGTGTTAGCTTAAGCATTAGACCAAAAGAATGAGGATTTTGAGGAAGATTGAGTTCTTCTGTGGTATGGTTATGATAATTTGAAGTCAAAAGTCAAAAGGAGTTGCCAGAGAATCGTCAAAGCAGCAGCTCAAGATAAAAGCAAAGTTGGTGGAAGAGAGTTCAAACTCTAATTCCAAGTCTTTGGCTGAACAGTGGCGGCATCCGCTTGCCGAAGTAGTGAGGAAGTGGCGGTGGTGTCAAGACACTCTTAGGGAGACTAAAGCTGGGGATATAGCTACGCAGGTGCTTGTGGGTCAGATGTATAATTACTTTTGGGCTAACCACTGGAATTACTTTTGGGCTAAAAAATGTATATTATAATTTTGGGCTACCGAATGTTAAAAGTTTGGCCCGAGTGGCTATAAATGAATTTTACTATTTAATCAATTTTCAAAATTTAACCCTATCACATATGAATAACATCATCCATGCTTCTAAGTGGAGGTGGGCATTCGGTACTTCGGTATGGTATTTATGAATTATGGTTCGGTACTTCGGTATACGGTATATTAATTATGCATACCAAATACCGTACCAAAATAGTTTGGTATGGTTCGGTATTTTCTTGTTTGATTCGGTACGGTTTGCACCGTTCCTATCTAACGTACAAGAAGTGGCCATGAAGGAGTGGCAATTTGGATATTATGTCTTCCATTAAGTAGAAAGAAGAGTCAAAAGGAAACTAATATGATAATCAATTTCCATAATTTTCTCCACACTTCTTGGCTCGTAGAAGAATATAAATAATGTGCCATAAATGAAGAATACACAAAATAAAATATCAGGGGATTAGCAGGTTCTCTATTTTTTAGCACACGAATTTGAGTCATAACCAAGCAAGTAATAAACAAAAAGATTATCATTCATCATCAGGAAGATCCCCAATCCTATATTTCGCAAAATCCATAATTCAATTTACTAGGTGAAGTTTTGTTCGGGTCGAGAATCGGGTGGCCAGGGAGTATTTCGGTGCTTATTACCGAAGGTTGGCATTTTGAAGGTGTAAGAATTTCCTAAGTTTGTGTTGGAATGTATTTTGATGTTATCGATGTCCGTTTGGGATTCCGGGCCTGGAATAGTTTCGTATGATGATTCTGATCTTATGAGCGTGTACGGGCGTCTATTTGAAGGTCCGTAAGTCATTTCGGCGTCAATTGGCGAAAGTTAAAAATATGGATGATTTTGAGAAGTTTGATCGGGAGTGACTTTTTGATATTGGGGTCGGATTCCGATTCCGGAAGTTGGATTAGGTCTGTAATGTCAATTTTGACTTGTGTGCAAAATGTGAGGTCAATCGGACGTGATTTGATAGGTTTGGGCATCGATTGTAGAAGTTTGAAGTTTCAAAGTTTATTAAGTATCAATTGGAGGGTGATTAGCATTTTTAACATTGTTTGATGTGATTTAAAGGCTCGACAAAGTTCGTATGATATTTTAGGACTTGTTGGTATGTTTGGTTGGGGTCCCGGGGGGCCTCGGGTGAGTTTNCTTCTTGGCTCGTAGAAGAATATAAATAATGTGCCATAAATGAAGAATACACAAAATAAAATATCAGGGGATTAGCAGGTTCTCTATTTTTTAGCACACGAATTTGAGTCATAACCAAGCAAGTAATAAACAAAAAGATTATCATTCATCATCAGGAAGATCCCCAATCCTATATTTCGCAAAATCCATAATTCAATTTACTAGGTGAAGTTTTGTTCGGGTCGAGAATCGGGTGGCCAGGGAGTATTTCGGTGCTTATTACCGAAGGTTGGCATTTTGAAGGTGTAAGAATTTCCTAAGTTTGTGTTGGAATGTATTTTGATGTTATCGATGTCCGTTTGGGATTCCGGGCCTGGAATAGTTTCGTATGATGATTCTGATCTTATGAGCGTGTACGGGCGTCTATTTGAAGGTCCGTAAGTCATTTCGGCGTCAATTGGCGAAAGTTAAAAATATGGATGATTTTGAGAAGTTTGATCGGGAGTGACTTTTTGATATTGGGGTCGGATTCCGATTCCGGAAGTTGGATTAGGTCTGTAATGTCAATTTTGACTTGTGTGCAAAATGTGAGGTCAATCGGACGTGATTTGATAGGTTTGGGCATCGATTGTAGAAGTTTGAAGTTTCAAAGTTTATTAAGTATCAATTGGAGGGTGATTAGCATTTTTAACATTGTTTGATGTGATTTAAAGGCTCGACAAAGTTCGTATGATATTTTAGGACTTGTTGGTATGTTTGGTTGGGGTCCCGGGGGGCCTCGGGTGAGTTTCGGATGCTTAATGAATCGATTTTTGAACTAAGGGAATGCTGGGATTTTTTTGGTTGCTGGTGCAATCGCACATGCAGAAAAAGAGTCACAGGTGTGACGCCGCAAAAGCGGCCAGCAAGTCACAGAAGCGAAAGGGAGTGAGGGACTGGGAGTCCGCAGGTGCGGAAGATGTTTCGCAGAAGCGGATGCGCACCTGTTGTGAAGGAGCGCATAAGTGAAGGAGACGGCCTTGGGGCAGAGCCACACCTGAGAGTAATCCTCCACAGAAGCGGAGGCATAGAAGCGGCAAAAGGACCGCAGGGAAAGCCAGGGCTGGGCAGTGAGTTGTTTTTAAGACGGGATTTAGCCCATTTCTTTCATTCTCTCTTGGTTTGGGGAGATTCTTGGAGAGCTTCAAGTGGAGGTTTTCATCATCAATGGCAAGGTAAGTTATCCCCACTATTGTGAGTTAAATACAAGAATTTTATATGGATTCAAGCATGAAAATTTGTAAAAATTTGTGATTTTGAAGAAAAACCTAGAAGTTTGGTATTTTTAGATTTTAACCACGAATCGGACAAGGAATTTTGAATAAATCATATATTTGAGTTCGTGATGTTATGGGTAAAGTTTATCTTTGAAAGTTTTCGAAATCCGGACACGTGGGCCTGAGGGTTGATATTATCGACTTTTCGAGCGGAGTTGAAAATTGTTTAAATTGATTAATTATGGGTATTATAACACTTTTTGATTGGTTTGCACCTTGTTTACATAGTTTTGGATCGACAAACATCGGTTTGAGGTGTTAGAGTGGCGTTGGAGCCGACTATGGAGCTTCG
>AWOL01S0065147.1:13729-25853 GCA_000715115.1 Nicotiana otophora
GGGGGGGATAAATACAAAATCTATTTCTAAAAGTTAGTAACAACTGAGCTTTTGAAAGTTGACATGAAAGTATGCTTTGTATTTGTGGAGCTGCTTGATGTTTTAAGCATCTGCAATGAGAAATGAATGGAATGGTATTACGTTTATGTCTACTGATAAATAAAATAGGACTTGCTGTGAAGCTATATGATATTTTGTCGCTTGGCGTGCATTTACGCTATATAAACACATACTAATATGTTGTTGCTTTATCATATTGTAGGTTGTCGAAGAGAATGTTTGAGAATCACTTTTGGAAAAAATAAAAATGTTTTCTGCTCTTTTCTATTGGCTGAGGCTCTTGACTTTGTTAGAACTTTTTCTTTGATGAAAACTGCCTATCAGGCAGACATGCACCTTGACAGCTTCCATGCTCTAAAAATGTTTTTAACAACTTATGTAATATTATCTCCTTATACATTTTAATCCCCTTCCCTATTTCTTTTAATGCTGCAAATAGTTCTCTCCTTCTATTCGTCCGAGTCCTAAATCCCACCTGTTGCTAACATAAATGCTTTGCTGATTCAGATTATTTTCCCCTTTATTTCATTGAATTGAACATTTGAGACTGTTGCTTCAGGTGGAAAAGCTGGCAAGGGAATGCTGTTTTTTTCTCAGGGAGTCATTCCTATTTGATGAACAGAACTTGGGAGAATTGTTTGATGAGATTAATGCCAGAAAGCCAATGCTGCAGTCGAAGCCTGTCTCGTATGTTTTCTCGCTGCATCCGCCTGTAGATGTCCAGTCTCGTGATTTTGCAACACTCCTTAGCCAAAATAAAAATAAGGTTATTTAGATACAAGATTAGCTCCAGAATGACGTGCAGTGCGGGGAGTTAAATTATATGCAAATTCGCGTAGAACAGTGTAAAGAGAAGGTTCCTTTTGACATCCAAAAATGCTTAAGTTGCAGAGAATTCCTTCATCTTGATCAGGTTTTACTGTTATATTAGGCATCTCTGTGTGTGTGTGTTTGGCCGGGGGGAGATGGATGAAGTGCACTAGTAATCCTTGAACGTGAGAAAAGCAGATTAGCCATCAAATTATTTGTGGGGATAAAAGATGACTTTGGTTAAACTCTTGCAACGGTTTGCTTATTGGCTAATGAAGTATTTTAAATTGTTAAATCAAATTATATTTCTTTAATTATTGTTATCTTTTGTTATGACAATTAACCGTGAGCTTGATTTTAGTGCTTATGATAAGTTACCCTCGTGAGTCTTGGCTTGGTCATCTTTTTTCTTTAACTTAGTAGACAAATGTTACCAGAATTACTGTTTGAAATTAGCCAAATTTTTACTTTCTCTATTTCAAAAGGATTGATTCTATTTTCTTATTAGTCTGTTTAAAAAAGATTGGCACATTTCACTATTTCCTTAATAAGAAGCATTTATAGCCACACAAATGCTAAGGCAAATTTCAGACAACAAAAGTTTTAGTCACACAAATGCTATGACTTATTTAAGATCACATATCTCAAAAGTCTTCCCCTCTTTATTATAGTTTGTGCAAAGTCAAACTAAGACAATTGTTTTTTAAACGGAAGGAACACTATTGTGTGTGATTTTCTATACAATGTACTTTATTTTTACCTTGCTCTTTATGTGTCTAAAATATTTTGCCATTTTTCATAGAGAAGAGATCGAAAAGAACAAGGAAAACGCCAAAAATTAGTATTGCTAAACATTAAATACCAGTATAAACAATTATTCAAATAATAACCTGGTAATAGTTAATATTTTACTTTCTTTGCGTTATTTCTGTTGTTTTGAAATGATTAGTTGTATGTTTTCCACGTAATTTATATAAGGGGAAAATCCTAAGTAGACAGCAAAGATCTAAAACAAAAAATTAGTGTAATTTTAGATTATCACACTAACAGTAAGGTTCAAATGACAATTTGTAAACTATCTCACCTAAGATAATAATTTGTCTTTTCCGTTTTTTTTCCCGTCTTTTTCGTTTTGACATCAATAATTATTGATCACTGAGGGGTGCGGCAGAAAAAGTTAGAATTTCTTTGCTTTTATTTAAAAAAATTAAACTCGAGCAAGAAAATTTAAAATCTTTTAACACAAAACACTTTACAATTTCATATTTACCATATTATACAAAAATCTGAATTAATCAAACTTAATGAACTTCAGATACAATATACACGAAAAATAGATAAAACAACATATTGCCATGTGTCTTGTCTCCTACTTGAGTAGAAAACTAGTGGCTGAAATAACGAATTAGCTACCATATTTGTTAAGTTACTACTAGTATTACTTAATAATATTTGTTATAAAAATTAACTTGAAATTATATTATACGCGATTTAATTATGTAAAGATTATTTACACGATGTACATTCAAATTAAAAACTACAACAAGTAAAATATTGCCACGTGTCATATCTCCTACTAGTAGACTAGAAAACTAGTGGCTGAAACTGAAATAAAAAAGCGGGGATCTTTTCGTGATTTTGATTGTGCGAATATAATAAAGACAACAAACCAATTATCCATAGATGCTTCTGGAAAATTGATACCAAATTGTCTACTCCACAAATATCCACTCCTCTTGTTCTTCAACAATCCATATTCAATTTTTTCCTATTCATTTATTTAGCTGCTTTACATGATTTATGCGAGTTATATAAATTATTGTTCATTAGCCGACTCGAACCGTACATTTCTAAAGAAAGTGTGAATAAACAAACTACACATAGCCTGTAGTGTGTGTTATGTGTGTGTTCCTGAAGCTGCAATGTCACCAAAAACCCTAGATTCACGTCACACCATTGAATCCTGTACGTATCATCTCCATTCATGGAAGCCCTTTCAGCTCCCAAACCCTAATCCCAAAACCCTAGATTCCTCCGATTCACCAAAACCTTACTCTGCACTGCACACTAAGCGCCAATGTAGAGCGGATCGAGCTACTTCGATGCCGATTGAAACCCTAGACATGTCGAAGTTGAGCTTATTTGATGATGATCGTCCTTTATCGGCTAACAAACGGGAGAAAAATAAAAATAATCTCCGTTTGATAGCCGGTAAAAGGAGGCGGCGTGGGTCCCGCTCTGTTTCCGGGAGGAGCAGTGATCGAAGCGGGACCCATCGCCCACGCCGTTGTTGCTCTGTTGGAGCATCGGCGGCTTATGGGACTTGTTCTGATTTTCCTGTAGCTGTTGGGACTGATTCTAGTGGAGAGTTGTTTGTAAATGGGGATATGAATTGGACATTGGATGTTAGTGAGGTTACTAGGAATTTGAAGAGAGAGAAAGAAAGTGGTGGGGTTAGTGAGAGAGAGAATAATTTGAATGGTTTGTTCGGGGGACAAATTGGGAGTTTTGAGGGATTGGGGAATGAATCAGGGTATGGGAGTGAACCGGGTTATAGAGGGGATGCGGAGTTTGGATATGGTGATGAGTTTGATGAAGAAGAAGATGATCAGCAGCGGTTCTCATTATGGGGCGACGAATTTGGAGGTATATGTATACTCTGCAATCTGCATTTGTAGTTCCATTGTCTTGGATTATGCAATTAAGACTTAATGTTGGGGTCAGCTATATGAATCCTCTATCTAGATTTTGCACCATTTCGGATCCGTTTCATTTCAATACTAAATAATTTGTCGTTTAAAATAAGCATTTAAGCAGTCAATGTGCAAGAAAAAAAAGGAAAGTAACTAACCCCACCTTCTGGGGCGACGAATTTGGAGGTATATCCTGTAATCTGCATTTGGCGGTTCATGTTCTTCAAATACGCAATAAGTGTTGATCCATATCTATTTAGCTTCATTTAGGCCTGTTGCATTGACTATTGAATTGTACATAGATTTCCTTAAAGTATTTGCCTTTTGAGACAAACATTTAAATGGTCAATTTGGGAAAAGAAAATGAGAAAGAAAAGAGAGGTTGAAGTGCTCAATGTGATTTAGTCTAGTCAATGTAAAGCCAACGCAAGTTAATTTTTCATTGAAATGTCAAGCTTTGGCTCAAATGGATGTTGTCATGATTGGTGGAATCTTCTGTCTATCAAGATGGACTTTATATAGAATGATGTAGCTTAAAGGGTTAGTGGTTAAAATATTTTGCCGGACAAGTCAGTTTCATCCTGTCCCAAATCTTAGACGGCTGCCTTATAGCCTCAGAAAAAGAAAATGCAAATAGCTCCTATTTTTGGGGAGCAATGAACTCCTATAAGATAATATTACATGATTTTTTTTTATTATTATTATTATTTTTTAAATTCATAACCATTCTTTACGTGTGCAATACATATAGTTTCTCCGTGGAAGATTTATATATCATGATTCTACTCGCCAACAGAAGCTATACCCTGCCTATAGAACACTACTACAGTACTGCAAGTTGGAATGAAAGAAGTAGTCTGACAAACTTGTGCCAGAACTATTGATCTTAATTCATTCACATTTTCATTCATCTTGGGGCTGATATATTGTTTTATCGGTGACGGTATTTGAAAGAACATTGAGAGAGGAGAGGGTGTGGAAGTCAGTAAACATAAACTGAGGGGAAATTTGGATATGTAAATGATGGACTTCTAATGGCTGATAGATGAAACTACGACTTATAAATGTACATGGCACTTATCCAAAGATTGGGACGGAGGATTAAACTTGGTTTTAGGAGTTGAGATAGAAGTATGTCGTGGAATTGTCTCAAGTTTCACTTAATTTTCTGATTAAGTATGGTCAAACTGTAGAGATTTGCTTGTGTATGTCTTAAAGCTCAAGGTTGCTTTACTTACAACGTTGATTTTCTTCTACCTGTCTGTGATTTCCAACTTAATTTTTGTTTAATATAGTCTGAGGAGAGTCTGCTCTTCCTATTCTTGCTTTCCTGAAAAGTGGTCTTATTTCTGTATGGTGACAAGCAGGAAGACTATTTTCTAATTGATAGGAATTCCATTTGTAAATGTTATAGTCTTTCACTTACTTCCTATTAACAAATTTGTTCCAAATCATGTGTGTAAACTATCCTATATATTCACTTTCCGTGTAACATAATTACCCACATGCTCTATTTTACTGGCGGCTCTTACTTATATATACTCATTAACCCTGACTCTTGAGTAGGGGTGGAAAGGGGAAAAAATGATAGTGAAGCATAAGGAGGTATTGTGTCGTTCATTGCGGAAGGAAGTAAAGTTGACGCCTTTCAATTCCTTTGACTTCTCCAAGATTATGGGTGGAGTTATATCACGGAAAATCTAATTGGTGATGGGTGGTCCTTCACTGAGTTCTGGGGCTTAAATCCTGTCCTCGCGATTACTAAATCTAACATAATCAGCATCTGGCTTTCTCTCTCTCTCTCGTTACTTCTTTTCCTTTTGTACTCCCCCCTTTGGCTGGCCTTTGAACCAAATTCTTTCAGTTTCTTCTGGTAGAAGGAACCAGATATAACGTCGTGTGATCTCCTTTTCCTTTTATATTGTTGATGTAAATTTATCTTACTGGTTCTAGGTAATGATTTGTCTGTATTTCTAGGCATAAACGCTGGTGATCATGGTGTACTCCCTCTTGTTACCTACTTGGTACTATTTCCATTATTAAATTTACCTTACTTATTAAAAAGTAAAAGTTAAATGCTGGTAATCATGGTGAAAGAAAATTGAAAGAATGGTGCGGGGTGGGGTGGGGGGTTTGTAGCTTGTGAAGGCACAGTGTTACCATTTTGTTGTATGCTCAAGGATGCCTTTACTAAATGTAGTATGACCATGTAAACAAGCTGGATCTTTACCGGTTTCTCCATTTTTCCTATAAGCAAACTCTTTTTATTGAAATCTCAACAGATGGGATGGCTACTTGGACTAGAATTAGTTAACCACTATTTGCCAGCCTAATTTGTTAGACAAGCTTCTGAAAGGATTCTTAGGCAGTCTTGCTAATGTCATGCTTATGTTTGTAATCATGGCTAAGCCCACTTCTTTCTAAAGAAAAAAAAGAGAGTATAAAAGTTCTTCTATTCTGTTTACTTTACTGCTAACTTGTTCCTTTTCTCTCTTGTACTAACAGCACTTTCTAAGATGGAGAAGGTTGGGGAGAACACATTACAGAAGGTGCACCACAGATGTCGGCGGAGGAAACAAGACTGTAAAATGGTGATCGCCTGAGGTTGCTGATGCTGATGAATAATATTTATAGTTTTGACTGTATTGTTGTAGCTGATTCAAAGATTTGCCAGTGACATGTATGAACGCATAATGCATGACACCGCCTTTCGGATATACAGATTTTTTGCTGTGTACAAATAGAATCAGTAATTTATAGGCCATGAGGAAATATATCAATATTGGTTAAAGCATCGCGCACCTTATACGTATTTGGGGTGCAAGAATCATTAATATATTCGAAAAAGTTTCTGTTCTTTCTTGCCCTTGCTGTTGTTAGTTTTAACTGGTAAAAGGTTGTCTACTGTTTGTCTGTTCCCTGGATATTTGCACACAATTCTCTTGATAATCTGTGTCACGATCCACGAGGAAAATTTTTTCTCCGTAGCATGTCATGATGGCACCTAGTCTTAGGGACTAGGTAAACCTGACACTTATTGAATTAATGGCAAACTCAATCAAAAACTGTTAAATATGAAATAAAAATCTCTATACAAAACTTACAATCCCAAAACCGGTAATACAAGTTATAAGCTCTACTGAGTTTACTAGAAAGTCTTCTAAGTACAACTGTTTCGGAATATAAATAAATAGTACAAGTACAATATCAGAAGGTGACTCTGAGGCCCGCGAACGCGACGGCAGGTTTATCTAGAGTCTCTACAGCAAAGCCCTAACAACTAGCTAGTGATCAACCAATTCCGAAATACCCGGATCTGCACAAAAATGTGCAGAAGCGTAGCATAAGTACACCACAGCGGTACTCAGTAAGTATCAAGACTAACCTCGGTGGATAGTGACGAGGGACAGCCAAGACACCTACTGGACTAAACAACCTGAACAAGTATGAAGGTGAACTAACGAGGAAACAATGTTAATATAAAGCTAAGCATGGTAAGGAAGACAGAATAATACTCGCAATGAAACACTAGAAACAACAATTAGCAACAAGAAGCAAACAGGTAATAATGCTGCAGGATAAGCTAAACACAGTCTACGTCCGGTGAAACCAAATAAAGGAAAAACAAGTAACAACTCATTAAGAACAACCGCTTTTACACTAGATTTATTCAGGAATTTCCACGAGGTACGAGACCTCCTAATCACAAATCACGGGTCCCAATTCATGAACCCTAATCACTTGGCATCTTGTGCTCACAATACAATTCATAACCGCACGGATGACTCACGTGCCAAGAGAGTGACAATATCTAATATCCGCACGGACCACTCACGTGCCAACGATAACAATGACTCGTGACTTCACGGTCAACTCACGTGCCAACAGGATAACTCTCACACAGAAGGCAAGTACACGGGAGCACATGTAAATGGTCAAATACATCAGGATTCATCTTCTTAAACCGATATGGGTGATTTGTTTACGTGTATGCTTGTGCAAGTGTTCTACCACAATTCAAGTCAACAAGCAAGAGTAGAGACAATGAATGACACATAAGAAACAATCACCCCAAAATGTACACGATACAACTCACACAAGGTAGACACACCATTACATAAATATCAACACAACATAGCCCGCTTTGTCTCGCCATGTGCGCAATAATAAAGTAAATGCCCGCCTTGTCTCGCCATACGCGCATAATAATATTCTCACTATGTCTCGCCATATGTGCAAAAGCACGTATATAGCCCGCCTTGCCACACCGCATGTGCAAATATCAATATAACAACAACACGAACAACTCATGTGCAAACATCCCGACAATCCTCACAACAATACCACGTGTGCCAAAACATAACAACACAATAAAATGACTTTCAAAACATGTGTCCATATGCCACAACATTTTATGAAACAGTTTCAATACCACAACCACACATAGCCCCCGGCTCAATAACACTGAGTACAACAGAAACAACAATAATAGCACGAGAATACGGCAAGTAAATCAACACAAGAACTTCAGAACACAAAGAAACGGAAGAAGGAGCTCACAAAGAAAGACACAATAGAGAATAATGGTCTCAACAAGAATAGCTCAAAAATAGAGAGATAATGTGTAATAGTGATTCCAAATAAGGATGAGTCAACAATGAAAAGGGATAACAAAACTTCATTTAGGGTTGAGCAACTACGGAAGAGATAACAACAAGTTCAATTAAGGATAAACAATTACATAAAAGATAATAATAACTTCAATTAAGGATAAGCAATTATGAAAAAGATAATAATAACTTCAATTAAGGATAATCAGTTACGAAAAAGATAATAATAACTTCAATTAAGGACAAGCAATTACAGAAAAGATAACATGGCAATAAAAGAGTCAATAACTTCACTTAAGGAACATAAGAGTTTGTGAGCACCTAATTTTTTACCGTGCTTGAATATTTTCCGCTCCCATCTTCCCACGCGTGTCCCCACTCTTTGTCCCTCACACTTTGTCCCCACTCCACTTTCCCTTGTCCCCCACGCTTGCCCCCCATGTTTGTCCTCCACACTTTGTCCCTCACTCACAAACCCCATACCCTATTTTCAGCCCTTAAAAACACACACATAACACACACAAAAAAGGAACGGACAGAACATCCCTGCCTCCTGAACAAAAACATAAATCCTCCTTTTCTTCCATTAAAAACGAGCTAGCTTTACCTCTATAAAGGACCCTTTTTTTCGTCACCTTAAAGGTTCAAAAAAAAAATCGTTCGTTCATAGCTATGAAAACCAGTCCAAAAGTCCCTCAAAATACCATGTAAATCTATACAAAGACCACCCAAAAGAACAGCCCTTGAATCTCCATAAAAACACATCAAACCCCACTCAAAAACGTGTCCAAAACCACTGCTATAGTAAAAGCACGTTAGAAGTTCCGTCCGTCGAGTTTCGTCGCCATTGTTGGAGTCTCGGTTGTGGTTCTGTGTTTGATTCATTGGTTATCGGCTCTCGATCGGTGCTCTTCTATGTTTGTTATAAAATTAGCTTTGGAGATAATTTAATCAAAAGGTCCACTTTCTTATTTACTGCTTTTATATTGTTTGCATGCTTTATTCTAGTTTCGTGAATATTTTATGGCTATGACATCGATTCTGTGCTTTGTTTTCCTAACTGGTTTGGTTTGTCTCACTGTTGTTGAAGTCATAGAAATTGAGTACATTTTTTCTCGTTTTAAATCAAAACTTAAATTTACGTATAAGTTACATGGATTATTATATAAAGTTGANTAATCACCCAAAAATGTACACGATACAACTCACACAAGGTAGACACACCATTACATAAATATCAACACAACATAGCCCGCTTTGTCTCGCCATGTGCGCAACAATAAAGTAAATGCCCGCCTTGTCTCGCCATACGCGCATAATAATATTCTCACTATGTCTCGCCATATGTGCAAAAGCACGTATATAGCCCGCCTTGCCACACCGCATGTGCAAATATCAATATAACAACAACACGAACAACTCATGTGCAAACATCCCGACAATCCTCACAACAATACCACGTGTGCCAAAACATAACAACACAATAAAATGACTTTCAAAACATGTGTCCATATGCCACAACATTTTATGAAACAGTTTCAATACCACAACCACACATAGCCCCCGGCTCAATAACACTGAGTACAACAGAAACAACAATAATAGCACGAGAATACGGCAAGTAAATCAACACAAGAACTTCAGAACACAAAGAAACGGAAGAAGGAGCTCACAAAGAAAGACACAATAGAGAATAATGGTCTCAACAAGAATAGCTCAAAAATAGAGAGATAATGTGTAATAGTGATTCCAAATAAGGATGAGTCAACAATGAAAAGGGATAACAAAACTTCATTTAGGGTTGAGCAACTACGGAAGAGATAACAACAAGTTCAATTAAGGATAAACAATTACATAAAAGATAATAATAACTTCAATTAAGGATAAGCAATTATGAAAAAGATAATAATAACTTCAATTAAGGATAATCAGTTACGAAAAAGATAATAATAACTTCAATTAAGGACAAGCAATTACAGAAAAGATAACATGGCAATAAAAGAGTCAATAACTTCACTTAAGGAACATAAGAGTTTGTGAGCACCTAATTTTTTACCGTGCTTGAATATTTTCCGCTCCCATCTTCCCACGCGTGTCCCCACTCTTTGTCCCTCACACTTTGTCCCCACTCCACTTTCCCTTGTCCCCCACGCTTGCCCGCCATGTTTGTCCTCCACACTTTGTCCCTCACTCACAAACCCCATACCCTATTTTCAGCCCTTAAAAACACACACATAACACACACAAAAAAGGAACGGACAGAACATCCCTGCCTCCTGAACAAAAACATAAATCCTCCTTTTCTTCCATTAAAAACGAGCTAGCTTTACCTCTATAAAGGACCCTTTTTTTCGTCACCTTAAAGGTTCAAAAAAAAAATCGTTCGTTCATAGCTATGAAAACCAGTCCAAAAGTCCCTCAAAATACCATGTAAATCTATACAAAGACCACCCAAAAGAACAGCCCTTGAATCTCCATAAAAACACATCAAACCCTACTCAAAAACGTGTCCAAAACCACTGCTATAGTAAAAGCACGTTAGAAGTTCCGTCCGTCGAGTTTCGTCGCCATTGTTGGAGTCTCGGTTGTGGTTCTGTGTTTGATTCATTGGTTATCGGCTCTCGATCGGTGCTCTTCTATGTTTGTTATAAAATTAGCTTTGGAGATAATTTAATCAAAAGGTCCACTTTCTTATTTACTGCTTTTATATTGTTTGCATGCTTTATTCTAGTTTCGTGAATATTTTATGGCTATGACATCGATTCTGTGCTTTGTTTTCCTAACTGGTTTGGTTTGTCTCACTGTTGTTGAAGTCATAGAAATTGAGTACATTTTTTCTCGTTTTAAATCAAAACTTAAATTTACGTATAAGTTACATGGATTATTATATAAAGTTGAAAATTTTTGTTGAAAGTTTTTAGAGATGTTCACGTTAGCTTCTGTCAGAGTCTAATTAGGTGCTTTTGTATAATTGTTAAATTAATGTTTTATTTGTTAAGATTGGCAGTACGCTTTCAGTTACTAAAGTGCAAGCCAAATTATATGGTAGGAATTTAGATGCTAAAGGTAATTAATGGGCTCAAATAAGGTCGATTCATGCTGGCCCATTTCACAAACCAAATGGTCCAATTCTTGTAAATACATAAGATGTCCATTTCTTTAATTACAATAGGGATGAAATGCCAATTAAATCACATCACCTCTCCCACAATAATTTTCCATAACTTTAGCCTTACAATAATGTCGAAGTAGTTTAAGAACAATTCATGAACAATGATAGTTGCTTTTAGATGCGACTAATAATAAATCATCATGACTATAGGTACGGTTCCTGTGGTATGATCGCGATACGTAAATCCCAACTTAAGTGCGCGTTTCACGCGACATGAACATAACTTCAAATTTTTGATAATAAACGTGTTATAAGTCGTGTGCGCGTTTCACGTGATGCGATTCGCAATATATACAAAAACGAGTACGCAACATCGCGACTTGTTCAAATAAATTCCATAAATATTAAAAACATTTAAATAAATAATTAAAAGCAGATAGATAAAATATGAAAACCAATAAATCACAGTTTGTCCAAAATTAATTCAAGCCAATTTTAGTCAATAAAAGCGTTCATGCTAGAACCACGGGACTCGGAGAATGTCTTACACCTTCTCCCCGGTCAACAGAATTCTTTACCCGGACTTTGTTTTTGCAGACCAACATGAAAAGAGTCAATCTTTCTTTGATTAGGGATTCAAATAAAAGGTGACTTGGAACACCCGAAAAATCAAATTCCAAGTGGCAACTCTGAACAATAAGATAATCCCTATTTCAAATTGTCACTTTAATTGGAAAAATTCTTTAACCCACAACAATCCATAACACATATTTATATTTGTGGGGGGTAAAAAGGAGGTGTGACAGCTCTGGCGACTCTGCTGGGGAACAAGAACCTAG
>AWOL01S0065148.1:3021-14511 GCA_000715115.1 Nicotiana otophora
ACCTCAAAAGGCCCAATGAACCGGGGGCTCAACTTGACCCTCTTCCCAAACCTCATAACACCTTTCATGGGCGATAACTTCAGTAGAACCTTCTCCCCAACCATGAAAGACACATCACGGACCTTCCTGTCAGCATAGCTCTTCTACCTAGACTGCGCCGTGTGAAGCCGCTCCTGAATCAATTTCATCTTGTCTAATGCATCCTGGACCAAGTCTGTACAAAAGAGCCTAGCCTCACCCGGCTCAAACCATCCCACTAGAGATCTACACCGCCTCCCATATAAAGCCTCGTAGGGAGCCATCTGAATGCTCGACTGATAACTGTTGTTATATGCAAACTCCACGAGCGGCAGAAATTGGTCCCATGAACCCCCAAAATCAATGACACAAGCACGTAACATGTTCTCCAATATCTGGATAGTGCGCTCGGACCGTCCGTCCATCTGAGGGTGAAAGGTTGTGCTTAACTCAACCTGAATACCCAACTCTCGTTGTACGGCCCTCCAAAACTGCGATGTAAACTGTGTGCCTCTATCTGAAATGATGGAAACTCGTACACCATGAAGGCAAACCATCTCAGGATGTAAATCTCAGCCAACCGCTCTGAAGAATAAGTAGTACCAACTGGAATGAAGTGAGCGGACTTGGTCAGCCGATCCACAATCACCCAAATAGCATCGAACTTTCTCGAAGTCCGTGGGAGCCCAACTACTAAATCCATGGTGATCCGCTCCCACTTCCACTCTGGGATCTCTAACCTATGAAGAAAACCACCCGGTCTCTGTTGCTCATACATAACCTGCTGACAGTTGAGACACCGAGCCACAAACACAACTATATCCTTCTTCATCCTCCTCCACCAATAGTGCTGTCTCAAATCCTGGTATATCTTCGTGGCACCCAGATGAATGGAATACCGCGAGTTGTGGGCCTCCTCAAGAATCAACTCCCAAAGCCCATACACATTGGGCACACATATCCGGCCTTGCATCCTCAACACACCATCATTACCAATAGTCACATCTATAGCATCACTTCGCCGAATCCTATCCTGGAGGGCGAGTAGATGGGGGTTATCATACTGACGCTCCCTGATACGATCATAAAGAGAAGACCTAGAGACCACACAAGCTAATACCCGACTCGACTCCGAAATATCTAATCTGACAAGCTGGCTAGATAAGGCCTGAACATCCAATGCCAAGAGTCTCTCTACTGGTGGAAGATACGCTAAACTCCCCAAACTCTCCACCCGGTGACTCATGGCATCTGCCACCACATTGGCCTTCCTGGGATGGTACAAAATGGTGATATCATAGTCCTTAAGAAGCTCCAACCACCTCCGCTGACGTAAGTTAAGATCCTTTTGTTTGAACAAATGCTGCAAACTCCGATGATCAGTGTAAATCTCACAATGGACCCCATACAAATAGTGCCGCCAAATCTTCAAGGCTTGAACAATAGCTGCTAACTCAAGGTCATAGAAAGGATAGTTCTTCTCATGGGTCTTCAACTGGCGCGAAACATAAGCAATCACTCTACCCTCCTGCATCAGAACACACCCAATACCGATCCGCGAGGCATCACAATACACTGTGTAGAAACCGAAAGTTGATGGTAGAACTAGAACTGGAGCTGTGGTCAAAGCAGTCTTGAGCTTCTGAAAGCTCTCATCGCACTCATCCGACCACTTGAATGGAGCACTCTTTTGGGTTAATTTGGTCAAGGGCGATGCAATAGATGAAAAACCCTGCACAAAACGACGGTAATAGCCCGCCAAACCAAGAAAGCTCCTAATCTTCGTGGCTGAGGACAGTCTGGGCCAACTCTGCACCACCTCTATCTTCTTCGGATCCACCTGAATACCCTAGCTGGACACCACGTGCCCCAAGAACACCACTGAACCGAGCCAAAACTCACACTTGGAGAACGTTGCATGAAGCTTCTCCTCCCTCAATCTCTGTAACACAATCCTCAAATGCTGAGCATGCTCCTCCTGGCTACGAGAGTACACTAGGATATCATCAATGAATACAATAACGAACGAGTCCAAATAAGGCTGAAATACACTGTTCATCAAATGCAGAAATGTTGCTGGGGCGTTAGTCAGCCCAAAAGACATCACAAGGAACTCATAATGGCCATATCGGGTCCTGAAAGCTATATTAAGAATATCTGAGTCCCAAATCTTCAGCTGGTGATACCCTGACCTTAAATCAATCTTGGAGAACACCATCGCTCCCTGAAGCTGGTCAAACAAATCATTAATACGTGGCAAAGGATACATGTTCTTGACAGTGACCTTGTTCAACTGCCTGTAGTCAATGGACATCCTCATAGATCCATCTTTCTTCTTTACAAATAGAATCGGTCCACCCCAAGGTGACACGCTAGGCCGAATAAACCCTTTATCAAGGAGTTCTTGAAGCTATTCCTTCAAATCTGCCGGCGCCATATGATACGATGGAATAGAAATGGGCTGAGTGCCCGGCACCAAATCAATACCGAAATAAATATCCCTGTCGGATGCCCGACAGGTCTGCAAGAAACACATCCAGAAAATCACAACCCACCGGAACAGAATCAATGGCAGGAGCTTCTGCACTAACATCCCTCACAAAAGCCAAATAGGATAGACAACCCTTTTCAACCATCCGCTGAGCCTTCAAGGATGAAATCACTCTACTGGAATATAGTCTATAGAGCCGCTCCACTCAACACTCGGCAACCTCAGCATCGCCAACGTCACAGTCTTAGCATGACAATCTAGAACATCATGACATGGAGACAACCAATCCATACCCAATATCACATCAAAATCGACCATCCTGAGTAGCAAAAAATCCACTCTGGTCTCCAGACCCCCAATGGTCACCACATATGACCGATATATGCGGTCCACAATAATAGTATCGCCCACAGGAGTAGATACATGAACAGATGAAACTAAATACTCATGGAACATATCCAAAAAATGAACGAAATACGAGAAAACATATGTATAAGTGGAACCAGGGTCAAATAATACAGAGGCATCTCTGTGGCAAACTGAGACAATATCTGTAATCACAACATCCAAAGCGATGGCATCTGGTCTGGCAGGAAGAGCATAGAAACGGGCCTGGCCACCCCCCTGATCAGCCTCCCCCTCTCGGGCGACCACTAACTGACTCGGCTCCACCCCGAGTTGGCTGAGCGGGTGGTGAAGAAACTGGTGCTGATGTCGTAGACTGGCTCCTCTACTGAGTCGGACCTCCCATAAGGCGGGGACAATGTCTCCTGATGTGTCCAAATTCCCCACACTCATAATAACTCCTCGGTGCTAGTGTTGGGGACTGAAGGGAGCCCCGAGCACCGGGATGACTGGGAGAAGGACCTGGCATAGACGAGCCCTAACCCAATGGAGCACGGGACGAACTCTAAGCTGGGAGGGCACAGAGAGATAAATGGCCCTGCTGATAACTGTGTGAACCATAGCCAGATGATGCACCACGGTGGACTGGGCGAGCCGTCTGAGCATGTCTGAAAGGACGACCCCTACCCTGGTGGAACTGCCCCCAGAAGGAACACCGCTAAATCCACCATATCCACGAGGCCTCTTGGCCTCCCTGTCAACCCTCTCCTGACTGCGAACCATCTCAATCTGACGAGCAATGTTGACAACCTCATCAAAAGTAGCACCAAACACTCTCTCTCTGGTCATAAGCAGTCGTAGCTGAAAAGTGAGGCCATCTATAAATCTCCTGATCCTTTCCCTATATGTGGGAACCAACCAGATAGCATGATGGGCCAACTCCGAGATTCTTATCTCATACTACGTCACAGACATATCACCCTGACGAAGCTGCTCAAACTGTCTGCGCATCTCCTCTCTGCGGGACTGTGGCACGAACTTCTCCAGGAATAGACCGAAAAACTGCTACCATGTAATGGGTGCTGCGCCGAATGGCCTACGCCTCTCGTAAGCCTCCCACCAATTGAAGGTAGCCCTAGAGAACTGAAAATTAGTGAACGAGACCCCACTAGCCTCTAGAATACCTACTGTATGGAGTATCCTCTAACACGTATCCAAGAAACCCTGTGCATCCTCTCCTTCAGTACCACTGAAAGATGGAGGCTGGAGTCTCTCAAACCTCTCCAATCTACGCTGCTCATCCTCAGGCATAGCAGGAACCACATAGTCCTGAGCAGCTGCAACCGGCTGGGCTGGTGGTGCCCTCGGTGTCTGGAATCCCTGTACCATCTGCTCTGATGTGTGGGCAACGGGAGTCTGAGCACCTCTCCCAGCCTGAGTAGTGGTTGTTGCGGCAGGAACAGAGACCGCCTGGGCAAGATTAGTACACGCGATGAGAATCTGAGCTAAGGCCTCCTAAAGGCCTGGAATCATAATAAGCACAGGTGGTGTTTGAGTTGGTGCATCAACAACTAGAATCTGGTCCTGATCTGGGGCAACTGGTGGATCTGCACGTACTGCCCCAGCTGTTGTGCAGGTTGCACCTCTGCCCGTACCACAGTCTCTACCGCGACCTCGGCCTCTCGCGGCCCTGGCTGGGGGTAATGGTGGTTGTCCATCGTGATGGCATGATGGCGCCTATCGTGAAACTAGGCAAGCCGACCTTTCCAAAACACGTTCAAAATTTAACACAAATGAATTAAGACATTTAAAATAACCGGAGTTTTTCATAAAAACGGGGGTAAAACCCAAATAAAACATAAGTGCGGAAAAATAGCCTGACATCGGGGTGTCACTAAGTCATGAGCATCTAATAACCAATCTAGAAACAAAGTCTACTATAGTCTGTGCCAAATGCCAATGCAAGAGAGAAAATATAATAAGAAAGGAGAAACAAGGACTGCAGACGCCGACAACTACCTCGTAAGTCTCCGATAATCAGCCTGCACACGAACTCAGCGATCGCCAGAACCGTACACACCTGGATCTGCACATGAAGTGCATGGTGTAGTATGAGTACAACCAACTCAGCAAGTAACAGAATTAAATAAGGAACTGAGAAGCAGTGATAAACTATAATATTACAGATCATTTCAAAAGCTTTGAGTAAAGAGTGAACATGTTTTTCAAATCCGGTGATATAAGTCAAATCAGTTCGAGCTCAAGTAAAATAGATATGAATCTTCCAGAAATTTCACAACAACATCAGATAGAAACTAAGTACAACAATAAATAAAAGCAAGTACAGCCTCTCAAGGCAGCAGTCACTCAACTCATCTCATCAGCTCATACTCTCAGCTCTCAGTCCTCAATGCACAGTCTCAATAGGTACTTGTGCTCACTAGGGGTGTATAGACTCCGGTGGTGCTCCTTCCAGCCCAAGCGCTATATCGCTGCTGTGTGCAGCCCGACCCAATCATATAAGTAGCCATAAGGCTCGTTGCGACGTGCAACCCGATCCACAGACATAAATAGCTATAAGGCTCGTTGCGGCATGCAATCCGATCCATATACCCTCACATAGTTCACAGCTCGGCACTCAGGCCTTATCTCAGTCACTAACCTCTCCAGCCCCTCGGGCGCACAGAATATCATAATAATCGGCCCAAACAGAGAATACAACAAGTATCAACAAGAAATAAGAGGGAACATAGATATAACACACAAGTAAGACTGTGACTGAGTACAAGACAATAATTAGTAGTCAATTCAACAAGTATACGACCACTGCGGGTCCCAACAGTGATATCATATGGCCTAAGCATGGTTTCTAACATGCAAAGCAGTCAATTGCTCAAAGACAAGGAAAAATAAGTAATAACAATGGCTATTCGACTTTACAGTCTCATGGGACGGGCCAAGTCACAATACCTCACGGTGCACGCTCACACGCCCGTCACCTAACATGTGCGTCACCTCCAAACACTCACATCATACCAATCCTTGGGGATTCATACCCTCAAAACCATATTTAAAACTGTTACTTACCTCAAAGGGTAGATATCCTACTCCGAAATTCCCTTGCCTCTCGAATCAATCTCCAAATGCTCTGAATCTAGCCATAAGCAGTACGAGATAATCAATATTGGTTAAAAGGATCAATTCCACAAGAAAACTACTAAAATATAGCCCAAACTCCGAAATCGGCTCTACCCCCCTCCCCCCCGGGCCCACGTCTCGAAATCCGACAAAAGTCATAAAATATGAACACCCATCCACTCACGAGTCCAACCATATAAGAATTAATCGAATCCAACCTCGAATCACCTTCCAAAACTCGAAATTTTAGCCTATGAAGTTTTTACCATTTTCCCCCAAATTTACAACTCAAATCCCTAATTAGATGATAGAGAAAGCCATAGATTCACGAAATTTAGACCAATCCGGGTTAGAATTACTTACCCCAATGTTCTCCTTGAAAATCCTCGAAAACAATCGCCTCTCTCCCGAGCTTCTCAAGTCCAAAATCGAAAATGAAAGTCCAACCCTCGAGCTGGTGTTTTCTGCCCAGAAATACCGCACATGCGGTCCTCTTGTCGCTTCTGCGATACCGCACCTGCGACACGGCACCTGCAAAAATTCCATCGTAGGTGCAGATTTCACTTAAATATCCTGACCTTGCTCTTCCGGCCCCAAGACCGCATCTGCGCCTATCGCAAATGCGGGAATCCATCGCACTTACGGCCATCCTTCGCATCTATGCCTAGCTGCCCGTATCTGCGACCCTTGCAGGTGCGAGAAAATCTTCGCACCTACGGCTCTTGCCTAGCTCCTTCTTGGCCACATCTGTGGCTCCTTCTTCGCTTCTGCGGACTAGCACATGCAGTTCCCACTCCACAGATGCGGTTATACCAGTAGGAGCAGCTTCAGTTGTATTTCCTTAACTCCCATCAAGCCGTTAACCACCCGAAATCACCACGAGGCCTCCGGGACCTCGACTGATCATACCACCAAGTCATATAACCCCATGAGAACTTAGTCGAACCTTCGAATCACTCAAGACAACATCAAAACACCAATTACACCCGGATTCAAGCCTAAAGAACTTCTAAACTTCCAAATTCCACAAACGACGTCGAAACCTACCAAACCACATCCGATTGACCTCACATTTCACACACAAGTCAAAAATGACACCACAAACCTATTCCAACTTCCAGAAATCCAATCCGAACCCGATATCAAAATTGTCACTACCGGCAAAATCGCCAAAATTCTAACTTTCGTTAATTCAAGCATAATTCTACTACGGACCTCCAAATCACATTTCGGATGCGCTCCTAAGTCCAAAATTACCTAACGGAGCTAACAGAACCATTAAAATTCAAATCTGAGGTCGTTTACACACAAGTCGATCCGGTCGACTTTTTTCAACTTAAGCTTCCAATTAAGAGACTAAGTGTCTCAATTCACTTCGAAACCATTCCGGACCCGAACCAACTAACCCGATAGGACATAATACAGTTGTAAATTACAAAAGAAGCAGAAATGAGGGAAACAAGGCTATAACTCTCGAAACGACTGGCCGGGTCGTTACAATTTTGGGGCGGGAGTCCACTATGGAAGTCTGAATGTAATCCAACAAACATGACTTACAAGGTGAAGCCACCGAGTACTCTCTTGAGCTCGTATGGATTCTCCCCATTAGGAGCTAGATTGAGTAAGTGCAACGGGGAAGAAGGTTTCATGGTGGAAAATTATTGTTTACCCAGTTAGGTGAATTCACAAACGGAAGGACTGTTAGTTTTCGGGTCTGTTTGTTTACTTATGTTAAGTAGACTATATCTGCTCAAGTTTTATAAACTTAAAGGACAATATCTGCTCAGTGCATATTTAAGGGATAAATATAGACCTAACCCCAAAGATAAGAGACAATTTTGACTAAACACTCGTACAATATCCATGAACCTGGCTCATGCATATGTTCCTTTGTTACTCATCAAAACCTATTAGGTCAACAGAATAAAAACAATATCCCTAAGCATATTTTATATACTGGCTGATCATGGCAAAAAATAAATCTCACATTAGATAGGCTAATGGCGTAAGTGAAGATGAGACTTTTCTACTATGTGGCTCACATGCAGTGGCGTAGACACCCTATGAGAAGGGTGGTCAAGCGCACACCTTTCACCGAAATATTATATTGTGTATATAATTTAAATACTATTTTATATGGTTATATATTATATTTTGAACATCCTTAACACAGTTGAGCGAGGTAGTTCAACGGTTCAGGGTGTTCAAAGTGACGTGTTGTTCACGGGTTCAAAGTTCTGCCTATTTTGTTTGCCCAAACTAAATAGAGACCACCATGTATGGTCTATTTAATTCTTTTTCAATCTAAAAAATATTCTTATAAAATAACTCTTAAAACTTAATGTAGACATAAACAACTAAGTTAAAACTAAAAAAATAAAAGAACATCAACATGCTCTCTATATGCGACCTGCTGCTACAGTAACACAGTGATGGTCTTGTGGCCACTGCTCCGCCGTCCAGCGGTGGAAAATCACCGGACCTGACCCAAAAGTTGCGCCTTGATAAGGCGAACACACCCCAAGCAGTTTCATTCCAAAATACCAACCCAGTGGTTACAGATCTTAAAATTAGCGACGCGATTACTGTAGCAAAAACTCGCCTTGCTTTCTATGACATTTCCCAGCTTGATTCTGGGTCAGATCTTCCAATTCCAAGCACTAATGAAGCTATTCCAAACTCTAACAATATTATTGTTTACCCGAAAAATGGATAGAGTTGAATTTATACGCAGTTCCGAAGATATGTGGTACAACTTAACACAAAATGCAAGGATAAATAAAAATGTAAATATAGATTGGAGAAAAAGTAATCTAGATAAGGCAATCACGAACAGTGAACCTTAGGATTTAACAAAAATAGAATCAATCTAAGGAACTGTAATGATCACTCTTTCTTGTAGAGGAAATAATACTTTTATTATAGTGTGAATCTCAGAAAAAGATCATCCCTACAGAAATGATAACCAAGCCCTTTTATAGTGGAGACATTTGGCTCCAAGCATAATAAAATAAATATTCAATGGGAGACCCATGATAAATCAGCTTTTTCATAATTTCTGCCAAGATTCCCTCTAGTGGGATTACAACGGCTTTTGTCTGCGAGCTCGATCTTGCTTGGAATCCTCGATTTTGGTTCGAGCTTGATTTCGGCTCGAATTTGTGATCTTGGTTTGAGCCCGACCCCGGTTCGAGCCCTTGAATTAATTCCAGGTTGATGTAGGTTGGTTTTTAGCACGATAGATCTACCCACGTCATAGTTTGATTCTTGTTCGAGTTTGATTATGATATCGATCTCATCATGGACCGGTCTCCCCGGGTTCTAGGTTAGTTCGTGCCCCCTTCGGGATCTTACTTCGATACACTACCCTTCGAACTGTACTGTACATGCCTAGGCTGAAATCTATTTCGACCGTATACAGATAGTCCCCTCGTTTCTCAGAAAGAAATATGGCGAGAAACGATATAATTTTCAACAACTCGATCGAATTATATCTTGTAGCTTCCATCAGGTTCCACCATGACGCATATGGTAGCTGTCCCGTCGGTTTAGTCTTTCAAGGCATTTAATGCATGTCAGGCGATGGTCGGCCTCTGCCGATAATGAACCACCGTCGCTTGAACCTATAAATAACTCTCACTTTTACCTTTTACCATTTTTACACCTTCTATCTTCCAAAATCTCTCAATTTCTTCTTTATGCTCTCCAATTACCAGAAAAGCTGTGATTTCTTTCCGAAAGGACCCCTTAATTCTACAAATCTCCATCAATTTCTTCTACTCCTTACTTTTGAATTCAAAAATGGCGAAAACATCGCAAACTGTTCCTTAGAAAGAGAAAGCTTCCTCTTCACAGTGTGTCGCCGATGAGACACCGGCGGAACCACGGCCAAAGGAGTGTGTCCCCGGGGCGTGCGTCCTCACTTCAGATTTTAAAGTTGATAAAGGTTCATCGGTCCCTGGCCGGTCTGAGCCGGTATCGAGGTACATGTGTTCGATTACTGAGAAGCACCTCGATCTGTTAAAGAAGGACTGCAATTGGGGCGAAAAAGAAGTGATAATACCTACCCCTGACGAAGATATCACTTCTTACGTGAAAGGGTTTTTGAACGTATATACTTACCCTTTCACTTTGGGTCCCCTCGATTCCATCATTATCGACTTCTGTCGACAGTATCAGGTAACCTTAGGCCAGGTCCATCCTTCTTTGTGGCGGATCGTTATCCTGATCTAATATTTCGTGAGCAAAATTAAGGGGATGTTGTTCACCCTCGATCATCTTATCTGGCTGTACCATCCCGACCCTTTCGGGGAGGGTTAATAAAACTACAGCGTCGGGCTACCAAGGCTTTGTTCTCGAGTATTGACGAGGACAGGGACCGGGGTTGGATGAGCAGGTTCATTCGAGTAAGGACTTCGGACCTGATCCCGACTGAAAAGATGCCCTTTCCCGAGGAGTGGAATATGAAATATAAGTCTGATCTTGCTGTTGCTTCTATTTTGTTCTTTCATTTATTCTCCTATCGACACTCCTCTTTTCTTGATGTAGCGGTTCCCTGGATGCCCGAAGCGGTTCTCGACCTCAAGAATTGGGTACGGGCTCTTGTTTTGACCTCCACATATGCCGAGCGCTCATGGCGTGATTTGTCTAAGGGTTGGTGGGAGGCCAAAAATCACGGTAAGCTCATTTCTCGGACTCTGATGAGGTATTTCTCAAAATATGTTTTATAAGGTTTCCCATATGTAGGTTTGGGTAAAGACACGGTCTTGAGACCTCTGTCTAAATAGGAGGATGTTTCGACCTCCGTCCTAAAGCCGGTGAAGGAAAATAAAAAGAAGAGAGCTTCGTTGCCCGAATATACAAAACCGAAGAAGAGGACGGCTCGTAAGCCGAACAAGAATGTTATTCCTTTGACCGTAGAATCCGTGTTGTACCTAAGGGATGAAGAAGAAGAAGAAGAAGAAGAGGACAATGAGTCCATGCTGGCGGTCCGGACGAAGAGAGCCTCCGATGCTTCATTGCCGGCTGGATCGATGATGCCCTATGGGGCTCCGTCTCGAACTGAAAATATACCGGAGAGAGGTTCTGATAGAATCCCCGAACTATTGGATGTCGAAGACGCCTCTCAT
Organism: Nicotiana otophora; assembly: GCA_000715115.1. Lineage (NCBI taxonomy): Eukaryota > Viridiplantae > Streptophyta > Magnoliopsida > Solanales > Solanaceae > Nicotiana > Nicotiana otophora. Next base: position 14,143 of record AWOL01S0065148.1, read on the forward strand.
CGGAGTCAACCAGCAGGGGTTACAATCGAAGAGCCCCTCGAACCCCTCCGAGCAGGGGAATGCTCCGAGCGAGTCACTTGGGGTAGCAGCGATTGAGGATTCGCCTACCTTTCCCGCTGTTTTCCGCAGGGGTGATTCGGGAAGCTCAAGCTCTGGGGGGCCTCGATCTAGACAGGCCTCACGATGAAGAGGATCCATTTCGTGACCTGTTTACTGGTATCGAGGACGTTGCCGGTGTCGGTGCCGGTGCCGGTGCCGGTGCCGGTGATGAATCAGATCTTTTTCACGGTTTGCGGCAGGCTTTGAACCAGGTGAGTCTTTAAAAATCTTTTTGTTGGTACTGCCTTTATGTTCGTTTTTCGTTAACTT
>AWOL01S0065151.1:1550-14340 GCA_000715115.1 Nicotiana otophora
GGGGGTGCATTTTTTTAATACCAAAATAGGTTTATAGGCTGTTTTAGGAAAATAATGAGTAGTGTTTACCTTGAAAATTAGATATATTTTTATAAAATGAAAGAATAGATGTGTAACTAATTGAAGTGAGCGTAATACTTTTTATAAATGTGAATTTCTTTCAAACTTTTTTTTATATGAACAAAAACTCTAACAAGTGAAATTATTATATTCCACTTTTTACCCATTTGTTCATCAGAAAATATGTAGTACTAAATCATATTTTACACTATTGATTTTCTTTCTTGGCTTGTCCAAGAGTTAATCGCTCGCATAACTTTATACTCTTATATATATTCTCTTTCTTGCTTTTTTCGGGTTTAAGTCTGATAACTTAGTAGGAGTAGTATTATTCGAAAACTCACATAGCTTAAAAGTACTATTGATATCATATATCGTGCATTCTTTTTTATTTTTTCCTGAAGTTTCAAGCATTTTGTGTTATTAAAGGAGCAAAAAGATATCTTGAAATCAAGTCATCATTTTTCTTGAAATTAAATTCTAATATTATAACTTTCAAGTGTTATTATCATCACATTTTATTCTTACTTCATAGTTATATATTGCCTTTTATTCATTTATTAGAATTTAAATATGCCACGAAAAATATGAATCAAGTTGTTCAAACTAAAATAAAAGAGTTAAAAACTATTTTAATATTGTCGAAAATATTTTTAGGAGAGATCGATTATAAAAAGTTATTAATAATTTTGTATCTCGAAAAAAATAATATATATATATACTGTTAAGCCGCCCCTGAGGATCCTTATCAGTTAATTATGAGGGAAATCTGTCCTCTTGCATTTTTAGGTACCAGTGTCGTATTGCTAAACAGAGAGCCACAATACTATCGTGAATTTATGACTAGTGAGTTCAATAGTAACAACTTTCCGAATGATAATTAGTTTGTTATCACTCGACCATTGGCAGTTAAAAATTGGCCTAATTTGTAACTGCCAATGAAAATTACTATAGATACTTTTCAATTCTTGTGAGCATAAATGAACATATTTCCTTCTTTATAAATTGATAAAAGTGCCTATGAGACACAACTCTCTTTTTTTTCTTTTTTGAATGGTATTAAAGGTCTTTGAATCAGTCTTAGCGATGCTGAAATCGCCTTAATCTTTGTCCATTTTCTTTCACCCCAACCATATTGAAAATTGGATAGAAATATAGGGGTGCATGTTTGTTTTACAAGGGTGTTCAACTTTGCTTTGTGTGTGTGTTGCCTATTTGTCACATTATTTGCGAGTGGACATGGTTCTATAAGAGTAGCCATTCGCTCTCCCACTTCCTTCACCATAGTGATTTTCCTCTCTTTAGCCCTTGCTTTCTCGATATAATCTAGTATATTACTTCTTTCTCTCATCCTCTTTTTTAATGATAGTGGTATTTGGGTCAGTTTGTGTGTTTTTTTCTCCGGTTATATGATACCTTCAACTAGCATAAGTATCGAATAATTTTGTCCACCAAGGTTTGGACAATGGAAGAAATAACCTAATTTTTTTTGTGTTCGCTGAAATTTGAACATGAGATTTTATGATTCTCCTCCTGCTTCATTAAACACTAAGCCACACACTTTGGCTATGTAGGTGATTTCTTTCTCTCGTCTTTGATCCAAGCAGAAAGATAATCACCATTTCGTGTTTCTGTCCACCAAAATCTGTTCAATTAAACTTTTGCCACACTTTGGAACTAAAACAAGGTAATAGAAGACTTTGTGTCTTCTACTCCATTGTCTTTCACGTCTATTTTATGATGACTTCTCTATTTTGTTAGTTTATCCATCTTAAAATGTAGTCTTATACTTCTTCTTTTTTTTTTATGTTTTCCCTTTAAATATATGTCACGACCCGAAATTTTCACCGTCGGGACCGTAATGGCGCCTAACATTTCAATTGTTAGGCAAGCCAATGTTAGAGAAGCATTAATCCAATTCTTTCACATTTCAATAATTAACAACAAATAAGCTATAACGAGTTAAAAGGAGTGCGGAAATTTATAACATCCTCAATATATACATACTACTACCCGGATCTGGAGTCACAATTCACGAACTTCTAAGATTTTTCTACAAGTAAAGGTTTGAAAGAGACACAACTATTTTCGAAATGAAAGAAATAGTAAAGTATAATGTATAGAAGGGGATGCCAGGGTCTACGGACGTCGGCAGATCTACCTTGGGTCTCCTATCAGACGAATCCTGCAGCCAACCTCACGATCAGCTAGGACCAGCACCACAATCTGCACATGAAATGCAGTATCAGTACAACCGAACCCATGTACTGGTAATTGCCGAGTCTAACCTCGACAAAGTAGTGACGAGGCTAAGGCGGGTCACTCACACTACAACATGTACACTATATATATAATAAAAGCAGGATAGGAAATGCAGAATAGGAGAAAGCAGTAAATTGCAAGAAATACGTCAACTCCTGGAGATATATCAACAGTGTTCAGAGATTACCAATCCTTAAGTGCAAAAGAGAATACCATAAGGCTAACACAGTTCAGGGAGAAACATAAATACATAGGTTGTTGCGGCGCGCAACCCGATCCCACCGTACATCTCATATTCCTCCCTTATTTCCTCGTACTAGCATAAATGGCAGTGAATATAAATAACAGTGTTGCGGCGTGCAACCCGATCCCACCATATCACAATAATACAATCATAGTTCACCTTTATTCCACCAAACAATCCACCCTTATTATACATGTTGCGGCGTGCAACCCCTTCCCACCGTTTAGTATCAAATCACCCTTATTCCACCTCAATATATATCACCCTTATTCCTCATGTTGCGACGTGCGACCCGATCCCACCATATCAATATTAATTACTCAATATCTATAGAAATTTCACAATTTAAGTCACAGAATCCTTTCACAAAACTTAAACCTCAAACTGACACAAATAGGAATCTTGTACACCATGAAAGTTCACATAAGTAATGCTACACAGCGAGACCAATTCAGAATATACAGTAGAAAGGTACTGATAAAACAACTTAAGCAAATAATAGGATATAATGAAACTATGGAACGAACAATATCATGAACAAGAGAAAATAATGTCTAACAAGCAATTAGGCATGGGAACACAAATGGGAGCGTGTATCAATTAAGGCAGGGAAAGAGATAATATGAGAAAACGGGAAATCAGGAAAAAACAGATAAATTGGTGGCGCATAAGTACTCATCACCTCACATATATGCCGCTCACATGAATTTCACATAGCAAGTAGTCTGAGGGTTCCTAATTCCCTCAAGTCAAAGTTAGACACAACACTTACCTCGTTCCACAGGCCACTCAATACTCAATTACAGCTTTTCCTCTAGAATCCACCTCCAAACCACTCGTATCTATCCATGAACGACTCAATAATATCAAATACTGCAAAAAAATTTAATTACAATGCACAAATTTAGATTCACCAAACTTTCCCCCAAAAAGTCAAAAATCGACCCCGGATCCACTTGGTCAAAACCCGAGGTTCGGACCAAAATTCATTCACCTCCGAGCCCGATTATGCAATTAGTTTTGAAATTCGACCACAATTTGAGGTCTAAATCTCAATTTCCCAAAAATTCCTAATTTTACCCAAACCCCCAATTTCCACCATGAAAATCCTAGATTTTAGGCTGAAAATTCATGAAATGTGATGGAATATTGAAAGAAAGTGTGTTAGGATCACTTACCAATGTTTTGGGAAAGAAATAGTCTTGGAAAAATCACCTCTAAGGTTTTATGTTTTGAAAATTTGGAAAATGAACCAAAATCCCGTCCAAAAATCATTCTGATCAGTTGCAGATGTCGCATTTGCAACATGGGGTTCGCAAATGCGAGCCCCGCACATGCGAAAAACCTATCGCTAATGCGAAGGTCTCCCCATTCCTGATATCTTCACAAATGCGAAGAAAACCTCGCAAATGCGAGCCTGACCCTTTCGCAAATGCGACCATGTGATCGCAAATGCGATCACTGCCTCCCCCTTCCTAGTTTGCAAATGTGAAAACTATAAGGCCAGTTATTCTTCGCAAATGCGATCAATAGCTCACAAATGCGGAACCTGCAGGGGTCGCAATTGCGATGCTAGATCTCGCAAATGCGAGATCAGAGACTTGCACCAGATATTGCAACACCAGCTATATTCTAAGTCCAATTTTCACTCCGTAGCCTATCCGAAACTCACCCGAGCCCTCGGGGCTCCAAACCAAACACACACACAAGTCTAAAAACATCATACAAACTGTCTCGCGCGATCAAATCGCTAAAATAACACCTAGAACTACGAATTGAATATCAAATCGAATGAAATTTTCAAGAAAAATTTGAAATTCCTATTTTCACCACCGGGCGTCCGAATCACGTCAAATCAACTCTGTTTTTATCAAATTTCACAGACAAGTCATAAATATGGTATTGGACCTATACCGGGTTTCGAAACTAAAATACGCACCCGTTATCCAACAAGTCAAACTTTGGTCAAACACTTCAATTTCATTAAGCTTTCAATTTTCAAATTCCGACATAGTCCGATATGTCGGGCTAGGGACTTCCGATTTTGATTTCGGACATACGCCCAAGTCCCAAATCACGATACGGAACCACCGGGACCGTTAGAGTACAAATTCGAGTCCGTTTACCAAAAATGTTGACTGAAGTTAACTCAAATGAGGTTTTTAGGCAAAATTTCTTATTTTTATCAATATTTAGCATAAAAGCTTTTCGGAAAGATGCCCGGACTGAGCACGCAAATCGAGAAAGGTTAAAACATGACTTTTAAATTTTTTATATCATAGAGTTAGGTTTAAATTATAAGATGACCTATCGGGTCATCACATTCTCCATCTCTAAAATAACCGTTCGTCCTCGAACGGAAATAGAAAAGTACCTGGGCTGGTGAAAAGATGTGGGTATCTACTCTACATGTACGACTAGGACTCCCAAGTAGCTGCCTCAACAGGCTGACCTCTCCATTGCACTCGAACTGAAGGATAACTCTTAGAACTCAGCTGTCAAACCTGCTGGGCTAGAATAGCCACCGGCTTCTCCTCGTAAGTCAAATCCTTGTCTAACTGGACAGAGCTGAAATCTAACACATGGGACGAATCGCCTTGATACTTTCGGAGCATGGACACATGGAATACCGGATGAACAACTGCTAAACTAGGTGGCAATGCGAGTCTGTAAGCCACATCACCCACTCTCTCCAGAATCTCAAAGGACCCGAAATACCTAGGGATCAACTTGCCCTTTTTCCGAATCTCATTATACCCTTCATGGGTGATACCCGAAGCAACACTCTCTCTCTCTGACCATGCATGCAACATCATAAACTCTATGGTCGGCATAACTCTTCTTCCTGAACTGAGCTATGCGAAGTCGATCCTAAATAATCTTGACCTTATCCAAGGCATCATGTACTAGATCTGTACCCAACAACCGAGCCTCCCCCTTCTCGAACCACCCAACTGGTGACCGGCACCGCCTACCGTATAATGCCTCAGAGGGATCCATCTGAATGCTTGACTGGTAGTTGTTGTTGTAGGCGAACTCTGCAAGAGGCATGAACTGATCCCACGATCCTCCGAAGTCTATAACACATGCACGGAGCATATCCTCCAAGATCTGAATAGTGCGCTCGGACTGCCCGTCCGTCTAAGGATTAAATGTTGTGCTCAACTCAACCCGCATGCCTAACTCACGCTGTAATGCTCTCCAAAAGTGCGAGGTGAACTGCGTACCTCGATCAGCAATGATAGACACGGACACACCGTAGAGACGGACGATCTCACGGATGTAAATCTCTGCCAACCGCTCCGAAGAATAGGTAATGTCAGAGGAATGAAATGATAGACACGGACACACCGTGGAGACGGACGATCTCGCGGATGTAAATCGCTGCCAACCGCTCCGAATAATAGGTAACTGTCACAGGAATGAAATGCGCTGACTTAGTCAGACTGTCCATAATGACCCAAATTGCATCAAACTTCCTCTGAGTCTGTGGAGGTCCAACAACGAAATCCATAATGATACGCTCCCATTTCCACTCAGGAATCTCTATCTTCTGAAGCAAACCACCAGGTCTCTGATGCTCATACTTTACTTGTTAACAATTTAGACACCGAGCTACATAAGCAACTATATCCTTCTTCATCCTCATCCACCAATAATATTGCCGCAAGTCCTGATACATCTTGGCAACGCCTGGGTGAACATAATACCGGGAACTATGGGCCTCCTCTAGAATCAATTCATGAAGTCCATCCACATTAGGCAAACAAACACGACCCTGCATCTGCGAAACTTTGTCATCTTCAATAGTAACCTGCTTGGCATCACCGTGCCACACTGTGTCCCTAAGGACAAGCAAATGAGGTTCATCATACTGCCACTACCTGATGCGCTCTTTCACGCCCCAGAACCGAGGAGTGAGACCGGCGCTCAACCGAGTGAACTCGGCAAAGCAAGCCTATTAGATTTCCTTCTACCCAAACTCATCCACAAATGGAGATATTACATATTTCCATTAATTAGACATAAAGGTGTTCATATCTACAATACCAATTCATTACCAATAGTTTCATCATTTTTCTTAAAGTCTCAAGTGGGACAAGTAATACAACCACAACATAACATAGTTTGTCTTTTCCAGCACCAATACAAAACCCACACTATGTCTACGGAGCCTCTATAGAGAAACAATAGTACAATGATAATGCCGGCAACAAGGCCCCGACTATACCTCAAACAGAATACACAAAGTACAAAATATTCATGACCCCGGGATGAAGTAGGGCTCACCAAGTCAGCCGGGAAGAAGGTGTACTATTATCACTGATCAATATCTCTTGCTGTGGAACCACCTGCATTCATTTAAAGATGCAGCACCCCGGAAAAAGGGACGTTAGTACTGTCGAATAACACTAGTATGTATAACTAAACACCCTCTCAATAGAATTACAAATAATACAAACAAGATTGTCATAATGTTAATGGAAGCCTTAATCAACATCAAACCTCAATTTAGGATCAAGACGGTGTTTCAATTAATTTCCATATCTCACATTGGGAGATTTTTAGTATCGATATACCATTGTCCACAATACCATTATTCACAATACCAGTATCACCCTCTTAATAGAATGACAAATAATACAAACAAGATTATCATAATGTTAATGGAAACCTTAATCAACATCAAACCTCAATTTAGGATCAAGACAGTGTTTCAATTAATTTCCATATCTCACATTGGGAGATTTTTAGTATCGATATACCATTGTCCACAATACCATTATTCAGAATACCAGTACTATCGTACTCTCGGTACGGATTCCGATCATGACCCGATTGGCTAGGATATCTCATTAGAGACATCAACCACAATTACTCTCAATATCAATACCACCGTTGTTAACACAGAGTCCGATCGCGACCAGATCGGCTAGGCTATCTCATTAGAGAATCAACCACAATGTTTATTAATACCAATACCACCGTAATTTTAGCACGGAGTCCGATCACGATCTGATCGGCTAGGCTGTATTATTTGAAGACATCAACCAAAATCTCAATTTCAATTACAATTTCCAGCATAATCACTACCATGTGTGCGACATGGTATCCGATCACGACCCGACCGGCTAGGCTGTATTATTCGAGACATCAACCTTTTTATATCAATCATCGCATTTCATATTACTTTCACATCTTTTCATTTCATTGACACTAATTGCCATAATTATAAGATCATTCTTGGCACGTAGGCCATATTAGTATTTCATGCTCACCTTTTCCCTTTCTAACATCAACATCATCATCAACAATAACAACAATTCAAATTAAGGCATGTAGTACACATGTGAGCAATTAAGAGTCTAAGGCACATAGAGATTCTTCCCAAAATTTGGCATAATAGCCTTCGTTTGAATTTAACTTGAAGTCGGACATTTCTAATGCACAGCCCATATTTTTAATACATCCTCAATTGATAACATAACATAAATAAAGCATTTGGAATACTTGTTGAATATATATCTTTCAACCCAATCTTACTCGGAATAGCCAATTTTATAATGAACCACTCGGGACTTACATAATTCACATGAATATCGTGAGATCCAATTCTAAGAAAAGCGTTTAGCCAACATACCTCAATTGAGCTTCTTTAAACTCTAAATTATTCTGGAATTATTAGCAACTTCAATCTATTATAGAAATATAACAAAGTAAACCAAAATTAGGAAGATGCTCATGGTTTTAGCTCATTTGAATATTTTATCAAACAGTACGTGTGCATTAAGGTTTCAAGTTCCTTTTATGGAGGATTCCATCATCCCACAACCCAATATTTACCATGCTTAGTTTAACAATCTTCCTACCCTCCTTGATATCACCTGCATGTAAAATTAACAACTCTCACGCCCAAAAATTATCTTGCTAATTACCCATTTTCAGATAATTTCGAAATTAGGGGTTAGGGTGTAGAATATTACCTCTAGGATGAAGGCCTAGTGAGTTTTCCTTCTTAATCTTCCAAAATTTGAGCAAGAATTGAAGAACAATTATTGAAGAACACCTTCTCACTCTAGGGCACTCTCTCTCACTCTAAAATATCAGATTATAGCTCAAAAATGGCCCAAAATGTGTATTTAACTAAGTAGGGTCGGATTTTAAAAACCCAAAAATAGAACTCCAGAACAAGGTCTGCGATTGCATAATCGGTATGTGGACCGCATATCGGTCGCATAATTGTTGATCAAAACGACCAAAAATCTGTCTGTGTCTGCGGTCACTATGCGTTCCGCATAACTGTTTTGCGGTCGCATTGTCGACCACATAATTGCTTCCAGACTGACCCTCTCCTGCCTCACTTCTGCGGCCATTATGCGGCCCACAGAGTGATTCTTCGGTCGCATAATGGACCGCAGAAATACACTTTTCTACCAATAATTTTCCTTTACTTTCCGGTGCATTGTTCAACCCAAAAAGTCTGAGTCGCACAATCCATAAATACGTGAGCCTAGTCTGGCGTCATGAAACATTATTTTTTCTTTGCAAAATTATACGGGGCCTTACACGCTCAAGCAACGAAGACCGAGTGAGGGTACAAGAACACGATTGGGCTCTGAAACATCCAACCTTATGAACTGATTGGCGAAAGCCTGAACATCTAATGCAAGCGGTCTCTTACCGACTGGAATATACGCAAGGCAGCCCATACTCACTGACTTCCTACTTAAGGCATCGGCCACCACGTTGGCCTTCTCGGGATGATACNGTGATTCTGCGGTCGCATAATGGACCGCAGAAACGCACTTTTCTGCCAAAAAATTTCCTTTACTTTTCGGTGAATTGTTCAACCCAAAAGGTCCGAGCCGAACAATCCATAAATACGTGAGCCTAGTCTGGCATCATGAAATATTAGTTTTCCTTTGCAAAATTATACGGGGCCTTACACGCTCAAGCAACGAAGACCGAGTAACGGTACAAGAACACGATTGGGCTCTGAAACATCCAACCTTATGAACTGATTGGCGAAAGCCTGAACATCTAATGCAAGCGGTCTCTTACCGACTGGAATATACGCAAGGCAACCCATACTCACTGACTTCCTACTTAAGGCATCGGCCACCACGTTGGCCTTCTCGGGATGATACAAGATGTTGATATCATAATATTTCAATAGATCTAACCACCCCCTCTGCCTCAAATTGAGCTCCTTTTATTTGAACAAGTACTACAAACTTCGATGATCCGTGAAAACCTCACACGACACGCCGTAAAGATAGTGCCTCCAAATCTTCAGCGCATGAACAATGGATTCCTACTCTAAGTCATGGATAGGGTAATTCTTCTCGTGAACGTTCAACTGCCGCAACGCATTTACAATGACCCCGCCCTCCTGCATCAATACTGTACCGATCCCAACACGGGAGGCATCACAATATACCGTATAAGATCCTGAACCTGTGGGCAACACCAACACCGGCGTTGCAGTCAAAGCGGTATTGAGCTTTAAAAGCTCGCCTCACACTCGTCTGCCCATCTGAACAGGGCACCCTTCTGGGTCAACCTGGTCAACAGGGCTGCTATAGATGAAAACCCTTCCACAAATCGACGATAATAGCCCGCCAAACCCAAAAAACTCCTGATCTCCGTAGCTGAAGTGGGTCTAGGCTAGTTCTATACTGCCTCAATCTTCTTAGGATCTACCTGAATGCCCTCTGCTGATACAACGTGCCCTAAGAAAGCGACTGAATCCAACCAAAACTCGCACTTTGAAAATTTAGCATACAATTGGCTAGCTCTCATAGTCAGAGACGGCTCAACCCCAAAGTAACTAAAGCCAAGGCTTTAGGCCCCCCAAAAATATAGTGCCCCAAAGTTTTCTCATATTATTATATATATATATATATAATAAGTATATTTTAAATAATTACTCTTATAATTTTTTATAATGATAAGAAAATCATGCGATCAACCCTTTGCTATATCAATATTCATTATGGCATAGCTCCAAACATTATGCCATTTTCAGGAAGAATTTGGTTGAGCTATAACAAATAAATAATATTAACTTCTTTGCCTCCAAAGGCTTCTAATAACGATCTAGCTTTAGGCCCCGTACTCCATCGAGCCGCCACTTATTGCGCATTTTGCTTTTTAACTTTTAGAGAAATACAATTGTCTCTCATCGGTTGTATAAGGATTGCCAAAGGGGTTTATAATATCTTAGGTCTCCGCCAATTACTCTAACTGCTTGTTTGCATGGTTGTTATCCATTGTATCGTATTGAATTGTTATCTCAAAACAATGTTTGTTTTGATTGTTTCATTAAAATTTGTTGTATTGTATTGCTAAATCCATTGTTCCGGAACAATGAAAATTCCCGTTTTTTGAAACAACTGATTTGGTGTAGTGAGATTGTTTCTTATTTGCTTTCCAATTATGCCCTAACTTATTACTCCATAATTTTATTTAAACCTTTACTTTTTTTTAACTCCAAATCTCCAACCTATAACCTACTTTGTCTTAGTCCTTTTGTTTTTTTCCAGAACTTCAGCCGCTTCCAACTCCAATGTAAAAGGTATAGGTTTTGCCTTCTTTTTGTTTTGTTTTTTCTCCTAATGTGATTTTAACTCTAATTCTAATTACTTTAACTCCAATTCTTTGTTCATTTGTTCTACCAATTCTCGTTCCTTTCTTTATCATAGTTCTTTATTTTTTTCTAATGATAGTTAAAAGACATATTTGGTGATAAATTAAAGACATATTTGGTGATAAATTAGTAGAAAGGGATTTTCTTAAATTATTTTTATTCGTAATTCTTGATATATTTAATATTTAATCAATTGAGGATATTTTAGTAAATTTATCAGTTATAATACAGTACGATACAGTCAAACCAAATAGCAAAATGTTATTTAACAACAACAAGCAATACAATATATCCAAACATTGTATTCGTAAAACGATACAATACAATATAATCAAACAACAATAACCACCCAATATAATACAATACAATACAATATAAAACGATTGGTAATAATCATCCAAACAAGCTGTAAGGTTTTGGGTTAGATGCTCAAATCTTTTAAAGGAAACTAATAATGGGTGACAACATATAATCAGGGCCGGCTATAGAGTAGCGCTTCTAAAGCATTTGCTTGAGGCCCCCAAATTTTGGGGGGGGGGGGGGGGGGAGGTGCATTTTTTTAATACCAAAATAGGTTTGTAGACTGTTTTAGAAAAATAATGAGTAGTTTTTACTTTAAAAATTAGATATATTTTTATAAAATGAAAGAATAGATGTGTAACTAATTGAAGTGAGCGTAATACTTTTTATAAATGTGAATTTCTTTCAAACCTTTTTTTATATGAACAAAAACTCTAACAAGTGAAATTATTATATTCCACTTTTTGTCCATTTTTTCATCAGAAAATATGTAGTACGAAATCATATTTTACACTATTCATTTTCTTTCTTGGTTTGTCCAAGAGTTAATCGCTCGCATAACTTTATACTCTTATATATATTCTCTTTCTTGCTTTTTTCGGGTTTAAGTCTGATAACTTAGTAGGAGTAGTATTATTCGAAAACTCACATAGCTTAAAAGTACTATTGATATCATATATCGTGAATTCTTTTTTATATTTTCCTGAAGTTTCAAGCATTTTGTGTTATTAAAGGAGCAAAAAGATATCTTGAAATCAAGTCATCATTTTTCTTGAAATTAAATTCTATTATTATAACTTTCAAGTGTTATTATCATCTCATTTTATTCTTACATCATAGTTATATATTGTATTTTATTCATTTATTAGAATTTACATATGCCACGAAAAATATGAATCAAGTTGTTCAAACTAAAATAAAAGAGTTAAAAACTATTTTAATATTGTCCAAAACATTTTTAGGAGCGATCGGTTATAAAAAGTTATTAATAATTTTGTATCTCAATATATATATATATATATATATATATATATTAGGGCCTCAAATACTGTTAAGCCGCTCCTGAGGATCCTTATCAGTTAATTATGAGGGAAATCCGTCCTCTTGCATTTTTAGGTACCAGTGTCATATTGCTAAACAGAGAGCCACAATACTGTCGTGAATTTGTGACTAGTGAGTTCAATAGTAACAACTTTCCGAATGATAATTAATTAGTTATCACTCGACCATTGGCAGTTAAAAATTAGCCTAATTTGTAACTGCCAATGAAAATT
>AWOL01S0065155.1:0-11972 GCA_000715115.1 Nicotiana otophora
TTGAGTCGTGCCTTACTTCGTAATATGGTGGGACTAGCCATGTAGGTTTATGATAACTAGTGGAAATGTTGGGGCTTACTATTTCTCTTTTCAGTGCAGGTCCTATTTACTAGCTATCACTTTTGATTTACATCTTTCTTCTAGATTTCATGAGGTTCCTATTTTTCTTATGACTGTTGTGGCGATACTAATATTGTCTCCCTTTACTTTGCATTTTTCTTCTGGATTTCATGGTGTTTCTATTTATCCTATGATTGTTGTTATGATACTAATATTGTCTCCCTTTTTGTCCCTTTTTTCTTTTTTTTTTGAGCCGAGGGTCTTTCGGAAACAGCCCCTCTACTCCTTCGGGGTAGGGGTAAGGTCTGCATACACACTACCCTCCCCAGACCCCATTAGTGGAATTTTACTGGGTTGTTGTTGTTGTTGTTGTATCTTGTCCCAGATTATGTGTCGCTTGTCTTCTTGTTTTTTTTTTTTTTTTTTTTGTAATTTTAATATCAAGATATTTTTTATTTTTAAAATCTATGTTTCACTTATATAAAAAATCAATTTTCTTCTTGGAATGTGACGCGGATAAAATGTGGAGAAAGAACTTTCTGATGCCAGAAATTTGATTTTCCGGTGAGTCATATTTTTTAATAAATTAACAGATAGTTCAATTACCTTAATAATAGAAAAAGTAATTTTTGTGACTTTACTGATATAACAGATAAAATTCAATGATTATGTTCTCGTCCACCTTGAAAATAATAATGTTAGGTATGGACTCCAAAAAATAAAAGTCCTTTTTGATTCACTATTTCTGTCGCATTTCTTCCACTTTCCTCTTTTTAAAAATCCACTGAAAAATGAAAAAATGGGTGCGGCACATAGTAAAATGACTTTCAACAAACGTTTTTTTTTGGTATTTAAAACAGCAAACATTTTCATATAATTTATTTTTTCATATGAGGATTCATTATCTGAAGTCAAATTGTTAAATTAAGTCAAACCCATATATAATTAAATTACCAATTAGCTAAGAATCCAATATTCAGGAAAAGCTACGTTGTTAAACCGGAGTATACTAACACGTGGGCGACAACTTTTGATGACACGAAATATCAGATCCAAGAAAATCTTATTTTATTCAAAAACAAAATATAGCCGTTACACTAAAGATTTTCCTCCAACGGCTCTCTCTCCTTAATTCCCCTGATGCAATCCTCCTCTTTATAGCTTTTAGATTTCTCACTGCAAATTCTCACTCTTTCCTTATCATTCTCAAATTCTTCCAATTTGAATTCATACTCATTTCTTTCAAATCATTCAAGATGAATGACCTTATGACCAAATCTTTCACAAACTACGTTGATTTGAAGAAAGCAGCGATGAAAGATGTTGAAGCTGGTCCAGATTTGGAAATGGGTATGACCCAAATGGACCAAAATCTCACTGCTTTTCTAGAAGAAGCAGAGAAGGTCAAACTCGAAATGAATTCAATCAAAGATATCCTTCGCCGTTTACAAGACACCAACGAAGAAAGCAAGTCACTGCACAAACCCGAAGCCCTGAAGTCTATGCGAAATCGCATAAACTCAGATATTCTAGCTGTGTTAAAGAAGGCTAGAGCTATTAGGTCTCAGCTTGAAGAAATGGACCGGTCCAATGCAATAAACCGGCGGCTTTCTGGGTGTAAAGAAGGTACACTGGTTGATAGGACACGGTCTGCTGTTACAAATGGGCTTAGGAAAAAGCTTAAGGAGCTAATGATGGATTTTCAGGGGCTAAGGCAGAGGATGATGACTGAGTATAAAGAAACTGTTGGGAGAAGATATTTTACTGTGACCGGTGAGCACCCAGATGAAGAAGTAATTGAGAAGATCATTTCTAGTGGTAATGGTCAAGGTGGTGAAGAATTTCTTTCTAGAGCAATTCAGGTATACCCAAAATAATGCCAAAAATATAATTTCTCTCTGTTTTCCCCTTTTTTCTTTCTGCAATTCAATAGTTTTTGTTAAACTTTTAATGATGGTTTGGTTTGAAGTATCTTGTTTGAAGACATATGGGATTATTACTTATTTATTATTGACTTGTGTCAAAGAATAGATTTTTTTGAATTTTGGGGTGTTGCTAGTCTAAATTGGTAGTGAGGATTTATATAGTCGACCCCCAAATTATTGAATTTTGGAGAGTTACTAGTCTAAATTGGTTGTACAATCGAACCCCGAATTATTGAATTTCAGAGTGTTACTAGTCCAAATAATAGTAATGATTCATATAGTTGACTCCAATTTATTGAGTTTTGGAGTGTTCCAAATGATTCATATAGCTGGTCCCAGATTATTGGACTTTGAGTTGTTACTAGTCCAAATTGATAGTGAGGATACTTAGAGCCGACCTGTTGAAGCATAGTTGTTATTGCTGTTAAACAGAATTATTTACTAACAAACATTGAATTGTTTCTAGACCAAAATGATAAGGAAGATACTTATACCCAACCAAACTAAATTTAAATGAAGCATAGTTGTTATTATTGTTATACAGAATTACTGACTAACAAACTTTGGTGGGTGGGTTGCAGGAGCATGGTAGGGGGAAGGTGTTGGAAACAGTGGTAGAGATACAGGACCGCCACGACGCGGCTAAGGAGATAGAAAAGAGCTTGCTGGAGCTGCACCAGATATTCTTGGACATGGCAGTGATGGTTGAGGCACAAGGAGAGAAAATGGATGACATTGAGCACCATGTGATGAATGCAGCACAGTATGTTAATGATGGAACTAAGAATCTCAAGACTGCAAAAGACTACCAAAAGAGCAGCAGAAAATGGATGTGCATTGCCATTATAATTCTCCTAATTCTCATCCTTGTAGTTATCATCCCCATTGCTACCAGTTTCAGCAAATCTTGAAGTGAAGGATGTGCATTGCCATTATAATTCTCCTAATTCTCATCCTTGTAGTTATCATCCCCATTGCTACCAGTTTCAGCAAATCTTGAAGTGAAGGACCCATTGGGATAATCAGCTGTTATTTCATTCTTATATTCTTTTTTAGCAATTACTTTTTGTCACTCTCGTGAGAATTATGTATGGTTATAGTAGATTACCAGTCCTTGTGATAGGACTTAAATGTAAGAACCTTTATTAGATTTTGCTTCAGAAACATATTCTTCTGTTTTCTGAATTATGATGCTGAATCAGATTTCTCAGACATGTTAGTTAATATAGGCAATTTGGTTGCCAAACTATAGGGATTCATTGGTATAATATAATTGATGACAGAAAGGATGTGCATTGCCATTATAATTCTCCTAATTCTCATCCTTGTAGTTATCATCCCCATTGCTACCAGTTTCAGCAAATCTTGAAGTAAAGGACCCATTGGGATAATCAGCTGTTATTTCATTCTTATATTCTTTTTTAGCAATTACTTTTTGTTACTCTCGTGAGAATTATGTATGGTTATAGTAGATTACCAGTCCTTGTGATAGGACTTAAATGTAAGAACCTTTATTAGATTTTGCTTCAGAAACATATTCTTCTGTTTTCTGAATTATGATGCTGAATCAGATTTCTCAGACATGTTAGTTAATATAGGCAATTTGGTTGCCAAACTATAGGGATTCATTGGTATAATATAATTGATGACAGAAAGGATGTGCATTGCCATTATAATTCTCCTAATTCTCATCCTTGTAGTTATCATCCCCATTGCTACCAGTTTCAGCAAATCTTGAAGTAAAGGACCCATTGGGATAATCAGCTGTTATTTCATTCTTATATTCTTTTTTAGCAATTACTTTTTGTTACTCTCGTGAGAATTATGTATGGTTATAGTAGATTACCAGTCCTTGTGATAGGACTTAAATGTAAGAACCTTTATTAGATTTTGCTTCAGAAACATATTCTTCTGTTTTCTGAATTATGATGCTGAATCAGATTTCTCAGACATGTTAGTTAATATAGGCAATTTGGTTGCCAAACTATAGGGATTCATTGGTATAATATAATTGATGACAGAAAGGATTCGACAAGATGCAAATGAAATGGCAGTCACTAGAAACAAAAATGCAAACTTAGGAAGCTGAGAGACCTGCCCAATGTTTACACAAAACTATTAAACTAAAGTTTTTTTCCAGTCTTCTGAGAATAATTATTAAGCTGCAGAATTCTATTGCCTAAATGCATGGCAATCGTCAAAAGATTGACATAACAAACCAGAACTTAAAGCAATCCTAAATAATAAACAGGGCTAGAAAGGCCTCATTGACAACTAGAGTTTTCCAGCCTAATTATTAGATGCGACCGGCCCTACCCGGCTATCCCTGTTGAGAATTACGTTAGTTTTAATTATCAGTAATAGAGAAATGAGGAAGAAGACTTTGAATGAAAAGAGTAAAGTGAAACCTAAGTGTTTGAGTCCTAAACATCTCGGTCAAGTTGAGCCTTCTCCGTCAAAGATTGAGCCACGTGGCAAGATCTCAAAAGAAGATGGATTTCATGATGAATTAAATTATGACCGTCCGATTCAATAACCAGTCAGCTGTATCAAATGGATATTTCTAGAAGTTGGATATTTCTAAGCATGTGTAGAGAAATATTAATTAGTTATTCTTGTTACAATAGAATGAGTAAAAATAGGACAAGTGTACATATATTATTTTCTTTTCTATTTTTCTTTACAGTGTAATCTAGTATAAAGATAGGTACTGTACAGATTCAATACAACAAGAAAAGGAAAAATTTCCAAATTGAATTCTCTAAGTCCAATATTGTATCAGAGCAGTGAGAAATTCTTGTTCATCGTATCATTTTTATTTCTTCTTCCTTCCTTTGACTTCAAATAAAATCATGGGAGACACCACACAAGCTGTAACTGTAGTTGTAGCTCAATATGACTCCAACCATGCTTACTTCTTTCACTTCTCTGATGCACCGGGTAAATTCTCATTTTGATGGCAAAGGGTACCAGACATGGAGAAGATCAGTGCTTATAGCTTTGTCAGCTAAAAATAAATTGGGTTTTATTGACGGGACCTGTGCAGCTCCAACAATCAACTCAAAGGATTATCATCCATGGAGTCGAAGCAACAACATGGTAACCTCTTAGTTGTTGAACTCTTTATCAAAAGAGATTGTTGAATCAATAATTTATTGTAGGACAACTTTGGATCTCTAGACTAATCTTGAACAAAGATTTGGACAGTCCAATGGTGCTAAGTTATTTCACCTGCAAAAGCAATTGAATGACTTAGTACGAGGGACCGATGACATAGCAGGGTATTACACAAAACTCAAAAAGTTATGGGATGAACTGGACTCTTTGAACACTGCTACAAATTATAGTTGTGTTTGTGTTTGTGGAGGAAAAAGAAGCTGGGTAAGTCTTTGGAAGATGAAAGGCTCATTCATTTCCTTATGGGATTGAATGAGACCTATGCTCCAGCTAGAAGCAGTATCCTGATGCTTAATCCACTTCCCACAGTAAATCATGCATATTCTCTGATGTTGCAAGATGAAAACCAAAGGTAAACTCCTGTTTATAACCAAATCCCAGGAGGTAGTGCATCATTCATGGCAGGAAATCAAGGATTCTCTGTCACAAGTGGAAATCAGGCACATGCAGGGCAAAGGTTCACATGAAACTTGGCAAACAACTCTCAGTGTGTAGGAAATTCTAACTACAAGGGAAAGAAGCCAAAACAATTCTGCACCTATTGTAAGATGACTAATCATGTCATAGGGGACGGTTACATGCTAATAGGAAATCCCTCAGACTACAAGTTCACCAAGAACAAGAAGTTCCAAGGACCAATAAGAGGAAATACTGCAACATTAGGAGAAGAACCACATCCAATGGAGGTTGATGGGGCTAATGCAACACAGAGTTTGTCTAAGGATCAATTCCTTCAGCTTATCACACTACACAAATAAGTTAAGGTTCATCAGGATCCTTCATCAAACATTAGTGCAAATGCTGCAGCTGGTATTGCCTTCAATAACTCAGTTTATGATCTACCTTTTCATAACTCAAACACCTGGATCATAGATTCAGGTGCATCTGAACATATGTGTTATAATCCTAAAGTTTTTAAGTATTTGCGTCCACTTCCTGTTCCTCTTATTGTCAATTTACCTAATTTACCTAATTCTTATCAGGTAAAAGTCACTCATTCTGGGTATACCCATATTTTCAGATCTAATCCTAGAAAATGTGCTATATGTTCCTTGCTTTAAATTCAATCTTTTGTCAATTCATAAATTGACATATCAATTTAAATGTTCAGTATTGTTTGATTATTTTGGATGTCTCTTGCAGAGCTCTTTAATGAAGAGACCTCAAGTTTTGGTGAAGTCAATGAGGGGTTATATTTGCTCAAGCCATGTAGTACCCAATCTAGGAATTTCTTTCAATCAAATGTTTCTCTATTGTCTAATGAGAAAAAATCAGTTTCTGTTTTTCAATTAAAGTTGTATCTAATGTAAAACTGTGGCATAATAGGTTGTGGGATTTACCTTTTCATGCAATAAAAAATATCAGTGTAATTCCTTTTCTGCCTAATTCTGATTATTCTTGTGATATATGTCCTTTGGCAAGACAAACTAGAACATCTTTTCCATTAAGTCAAATTTCATCAAAGGCAATTTTTGGTCTTATTCACATAGATACTTGGAGACCCTATAACGTGTGCACTTATAATTGTTACAAATATTTTTTAACTATTGTAAATAATTTTAGTAGTCAACAGATTTTAGTAGGACAACATGGACTTTTCTGTTAACTACTAAAAGCAATGCATTCAGTGTGTTGAAACATTTTCTAAGGATGGTTGAGAGATAATTTAATGTCAAAGTCAAGGTGATTAGATCAGACAATGCATTGGAATTAGGCAAAGGGACTGCAAGTTCTGATTTCTTATCTTCTCAGGGGATACTACATCAAACATCTTGTACTACCACCCCTCAACAAAATGGGGTTGTTGAGAGAAAGCATAGGCACCTATTAGAAATAGCAAGGATATTAATGTTTCATTCAAAGGTGCCTACTTGTTACTAGGGAGAATGTATTTTGACAGCTACATACTTAATCAATAGAATTCCTTCCAGAGTTCTTCAAGGGCAGTCACTATATGAAGTAGTTTTGGAGAAGACTCCTAACTATGCAGATTTGAGAACCTTTGGAAGTTTATGTTATGCATCCACTTTGGCACCAAACAGAGGGAAGTTTGAACCAAGATCTAAGGTAAGTGTGTTCCTAGGGTATCCACAAGGGAAAAAAGGATATAAACTTCTAGAATTGGACACTAGAAAGATCATAGTGTCTAAAGATGTGCACTTTCATGAGAGTAGTTTTTATTTTGTTGATCATGTACTAGAAACTGAATCTATCTTTCCTAGTCCACTTGCTACACCTACTCTCAATGATCAGAATCCCACCCGAACAACTCCACCCACTAATCCTGCTACTACTCAACACAGATCAGTCCCTACTCCACCCAAGTGTCCTTCATTTTCACCTAGTTTGCATAATCCAGTTTCTCCCCATACTCAGCATACTCCAATTCATATCTTACCTCTTAGAAGATCAAAGAGAGAAAGTAAAATTCCAGGACATCTAAAGGATTTTGTCTGCAATAATGTCTATCTCACATATATCACTTTAACATGCTTTGCTGAAACCCCAAAACCATCTACTTTTTCTTTTGCTGCACTCTCAACAAACAATCAGCACATGTTGCATTCTATCACAAACACAGTTGAACCTACCAGTTTCACTCAAGCTTCTCTTCACTCAGGATGAAAAAAGTCCATGGAACTAGAAATTGAGGCTTTACAAGCCAACAGGATCTGGAAAATGGTGCCTTTACCAGAGGGTAAAAAGGCTTTACCTAGTAAATGGGTTTACAAAGTTAAACACAATGCAGATGGTTCAGTTGAGAGATTGAAAGCAAGGCTAGTTGTAAGAGGGGATATTCGGAGAGAAGGTATTGACTACAATGATACTTTCTCCCCAGTGGACAAAATAACCATAATCAAGTGCCTTTTAGCCATTGCGGTTAAGAAGAATTGGCCTATTTCACAACTAGATGTTAACAATGTATTTTTGCTTGGAGACCTACACGAGGAGGTTTACATGAAATTTCCTACAGGTCTTACTCCTCCAGCTCCTAACCTTGTTTGTAAACTTAAAAGATCTCTGTATGGGTTAGAGCAAGCCTCCAGGCAGTGGTATTCTAGGCTTGCTGAGGCTTTGAATTTTAAAGGCTATAGCTCTTCTTTAAACGATTATTCTTTATTATTAAAGAAGACATGAAATCTTATTTCTATTGTGGCAGTGTATGTAGATAACATTTTGATCACATGAAATAATCCCACAGAACTTGCAGAACTGAAAATTTTCTTAAACAGAGAATTTCGGATCAAGGATCTTGGGGAATCGCATTATTTTCTGGGAATGGAAATTCTGCGTGAAAAACAAGGGATCATTTTAAGTCAAAGGAAATTTACCTTAGACTTACTTGCTGAGTTTGACTGCAACTAACAGACATCAGTTTCATCTCCGCTGGATCCTTGTTCGAACTTATCTGCTAATTCAGGGCCACCACTTGCAGATCCAACTATTTTCCGTCGATTTGTTAGCAAGCTCAATTACCTTACACATATAAAACCCTATCTTTCTTTTGCGGTTATGAATTTAAGCCAATACATGCAACATCTCTGTGTTGGTCATTTCTTTGTGGCTCTTCGAGTGTTGCGCTATTTGAGAACAGATCCAGGTCAAGGATATTGTTCTTAAATGCAACACCTTTGTTCTCCTTTATTGCTTATTGTGATTGTTGGGATTTAAGCTTGATTTAGCTTAATTTTAAGCTTGGTGTAGCTTAAAGAGGGTAAATGGAAAATGGAGAGAAAATGAAATATTTGAGTTTCCCTCATTGACAAAGGGACATTGTCTCATATTGGAGGAAGAAAAGGCTTTTGATAAGTATATATACAATTACTCTTCTTCTAGATCTTAAAGAGTTAAGAAGAAAGCAAGCCTCGCGCCGTCGTCGTCGTCGCTCACTCGGCTCGGCTCGACTTCGGCTTCGGATTCAGATTTAGATTTGGTCAAAGATCGATTGATTGATTAATCTTTTTGGACAAAATTCCTTTCAATTAATTAATTAATTAAATTAATTAACAAAAATTCAATCCGGAATAATCCATGACCTGCGATCTGGTCCGGTCCGGCCCGTTTTCTTTCTCGGATTATTTTAAATTCGTTTTTCTATTTTTCCGCAATATTTCAATAGAAATATTCCCACCTATTCCAACAACTATGGCTATTTCTGAAAGGTTGCAAACCTTTTCAGAAGCAGTGCCAAATGGTCTATAAATATGCCTTGAATCCCAGAATCTTTACTTACTAAATTTTCTGATTATCTTCTTCTTCTTCTTCTTCTTCTTCTTCTTCTTCTTCTTCTTCTTCTTCTTCTTTTTCTTCTTCTTCTGCACAACATTTTTCAGTATACTTTGCGACCATTGAGTGGTTCGAAATTCACCGGAGTTTTTGGTACCAATACGCTGGTGAGTTAAATCGTTATATCCTGGGAGGATAATATTCCAACACCTCGGGTACTTGAGGGGAATAATTTCCTTAAGGACACACTGTGCATTCAGTGGACTCGATTTATTCCAATATTATTTTTTCAGAATTTTATTTTGTGAAACTGGTTCTACTAACTTTCTATTTCTTTTTCTATTTTAGAAAGTTTAATAATTTTTTATTATTTATTACAGTAATACATAGTGGTTAACAATCTTAAGGAAATTATTTTATTGTATTCTGTATTCTGTTTGTGGAGATTAAAACATGTATAATTTTCTACTCCTTCTGAATTTTACTATTCTTACTTGAAAATATAAAAACTTCATCAGAATATTGAAATTCAGAAATGATTTGAAGAACATAAAAACTTCAATCGTTTTCTGTGAAACAAATATAAAAACTTTGGGTTTTTATTTATTAAACGTACTGTTTATTGTAAATTACAGTATTTTTTACCATTTTGTTTTCTGCCTTTAATTGAACTCTTCTGTTATTGACAGTGAGAAATGGAAATTGATAACGTAAATCCTTCTGCGACTGTTGCGGCAACGAGGATAGCCTCGTCAAGTTGAACTGTTGTTCCTCCGGCCGAGAAACCGGAAAATTTTTCTGGAGCCAACTTCAAAGAATAGAAGCAAATGGTGTTCTTTTGTCTTACCACACTTGGTATGCAGAAATTCACTAGTGAAAAACCTCCAGTGCCTGCTGCGGACATGCCGGACAACGAGAAATTCATGATTGTTGAGGCATGGAAACAAGCAGATTTTCTTTGCAAAGGCTATATCTTAATCGCTTTAGAGGATGACTTATACAATGTGTACAATGCGATGAATACTTCAAAAGAATTATGGGACGCACATGAGAATAAGTACAAGACTGAAGATGCATGCTTGAAGAAGTTCGTAGTTGCCAAGTTTCTAGACTATAAAATGATAGACAACAAAACTGTTGGAACCCAAGTTCAGGAGCTTCAACTTATTTTTCATGACCTTATTACTGAATGTATGGTCGTGAATGAAGTATTTCAAGTGGCTGTAATGATTGAAAAATTGCCTCATTTGTGGAGAGATTTCAAGAACTATCTTAAGCACAAGCGCAAAGAAATGAAGTTGGAAGATCTTGTGATTCATCTCAAGATTGAGGAAGACAACAAAACAGCCGAGAAGAAGTCTCGTGGAAATTCAACGATCATGGGAGCTAATATCATTGAGGAGACTGCTCTAAAAAGTAAGAAGAGAAAGAGGTCTTCTGGACAGACTAAGGAGCAGAACAAAAACAAATTTAAGGGTAGCTGCTACAATTGTGGAAAAGCTGGTCACAAAGCTCCTGATTGTCGTCTCCCGAAAAAGGATTAGAAGAAGGGACATGCCAACATAGTGGAGAAGAATGATGACATTGATGATCAGTGTGCAATGCTTTCAGAATGCAACCTAGTTGGAAATCCGAAGGAGTAGTGGATTCACTCGACATGTTTGTGCTGCCAAAGAAGCATTTGAGACTTACTCTACTGCTGGTCCCGAAGAAGAGCTTTCCATGGGAAATACTGTAACAGCCAAGATTGAAGGTTATGGGAAGATATTCCTGAAGATGACTTCCGGCAAGGTGTTAACGCTCAACAACATTCTTCATGTTCCTACTATTAGGAAGAATTTAGTTTCTACTTCTTTACTTGTTAAGAACGGATTCAAATGTGCATTTGTTTCTGATAAAGTTGTTGTAAGCAAGAATGAAATGTATGTTGGAAAGGGCTACCTCACAGAGGGCCTTTTCAAACTAAATGTAATGGTTGTTGACAGTATGAATAAAATTTTAGTTTCTTCTTATTTATGGGAGTCAAATGATTTATAGCATAGTCGTTTAGGACATGTCAATTATAAAACCTTGCAGAAGTTAATTAATTTAGAAGTATTGCCTAAATTCGAGTGTAATAATTTAAAATGTCAAATATGTGTTGAATCTAAGTTTGTAAAATATCCTTATAAGTCTATTGAAAGAAATTCATATCCTTTAAACTTAATTCATACTGACATTTGTGATATAAAGTTTACACCATCTCGAGGTGAGAAAAAGTATTTTATTACTTTTATTGACGATTGCACTCGATATTGTTATGTTTATTTTCTTAATAGTAAGGATGGAGCAATTGAAGTATTTAAGCAATACAAGAATGAAGTGGAGAATCAATTGAATAAAAAGATCAAAATGATTAGAAGTGAAATGGGTGGAGAATAAGAATCTCCGTTTGCAGAAATATGTTCAAAATATAGAATTATCCATCAAACTACTGCACCTTATACACCTCAATCCAATGAAATTGCGGAAAGGAAAAATGACATTAAAGGAAATGATAAATTTTTTTATTAATAAGTTCCGGATTACCGCAGAGTTTGTGTG
>AWOL01S0065165.1:10580-28109 GCA_000715115.1 Nicotiana otophora
TAGTCCATAAATATCGGGTATTATAGCTCGGACTGCATTTTACCCCAAATTGCCAAACTTCGACGAAACTTATTTTCTTTGATTCGTTTACCCTCTCACCTTCACGAATTTACTTATCACTTGTTTGAAATAGCATAATACTTATAATCTCAAAATAATTTCCTTCTCGAACTTATGTCGATTAGCCTACGACGAAACTTTAATGTACAAAAATGCAGAATGTAACATCTCATTTCCGAGCTTTGATCAATTTACTTATGGCGTACATTCACGTACATAAACATGGGGTGTAACAATATTCCCTTTTTGGAACATGCGTCCTCGAATGTTGAATGATGCACTTATTATTATCATAGCTTATAGCTCTTCCCGAATACTTTAGTATTCTCCTTGCCATCTAGCCAACTTTTCTGTGAATAAATCCAAAGGCTGGTGCATTCCTCCCTTTATGCCTCTTTGTCACACCACGACTTGTGGTTCGAATTCATCCAATCTCGTAACTATTGCTACCTTCTATCATGCAACCTGTACCACTTTGTCCTTGTATGTACGCCTATTCGACTCTTCCCTCCATTTATTTCCTACAGGTTTTAACCAATCTTTAGGCCTCACTTTGTAAACATATACAGAGCTTGACAAGATGTCCTTTTGGGCATCTGTAGGTATACTAAAGTCCTTCACTCGGTACTTTGTCGAACTTATGAATATTTCTATATCTTATTTCATAGGCCAGGTTACCTATCCGCATGACTTTACTACATTTAAGTAGGTCATAATATACCATAACGCTTACCTCGATCTGCTACCAAACTCCAGGTTACGTTCGTTGCTTATCCCATATGTATAAATATATGTCCTTTAATGCTTCCTCATTACTGTTAATCTTAATAATGACGGCCTAATCTCACCTCATACTTTATGACTTTTGTCCATCCATTGTTGATTCACCTTAATGTTGATTTATCATCTACAACTGATAACTTGAGCTTTTATGTAATACTACCTCTAGGGCTCACGTCTCATCGGGGAACATCTGAAATGATTAGACTGATCCGCCTGGGGCGATACCATGTTTTCATAACTGTATTGCATAGCATCCCTATATGATTTTCCTCACGTGAGTATTTTAATCCTTTACAATTCATGAAATCATTACTCCATCGAAGGCCCAAACGTCATCCTTCATTTACCACAATTACACCCTCATTCTACTATCAGGGCATCATTTTATCTCTTCTAAATGCTACTAGTCTTAGACTCCTTTGAGTTCACTCAGGCTATACTGAGATTTCTATATCTTAGAGAGACCATTAGCTCCCTTGTTTTCATGGGCTTAATCCTGAGGACTTATCCATTCTCGTCACCTTCTCACTTACCCTTTCTTATCCTTACTCATGCCTTCCTAAAACCTTGCCTCTTTACCACACTTTAGCTTGCGACCTACACATATCTATTTATACTACTCGCAATCTTCCTTCAAGTTGCTTGCACCATAGATTTACTCATGTTATTTTGGAACATCAAGCGAGAAATCACATCGTCTCTAACTCTTCTTTACTCTTTTAAATAGACCTCCCGATACGTAGAAACCCTAGAACGGAAAATATGCCACTGACGATGTCGATATCATTCTTGGATAATAAGTCTCCGAACTTCTGGCCTTCTATCTGAAGTATGGACTATTCACAACCTTATGCATTTAAGTATCTTGTACGTTGTTCACCTTTACCTTACTTACCTTAAACTCTCGCCTCACATATTCTCTCTTTTATGACCTCCCTTCCACATAGGTATAATTCACATCCACGACTTGAAGCTCTATTATAACACTTGCACTTCTGGTGCATATACAATCCAGTGGGAGCTTCATACTGACTTCTAATGAGGCTGGTACTTTTCTAACTGGCTTTATCGTAGATCCGTTATAGAAGATGGTTGTTGTACTATCTCTATTGTACCTCTGATGTTAATAGTGATTATGCAATGATCTCAATCATGATGTCTAAAATTTTCTGGGTCCAATAATCAGACTCCTGATTTGTTTCATTGATGTAACTCTTTAGCTTACTCTTCCCTCTGATCATCCTTCGTGTAGGCTTAAGCTATTTTCCGATCTTCGGATCCTGGTATTAGTTATTACTTTAGTCTTTCATAGTCGGTATGGAATATCCGTGATACCATTATCTAACAATTCAATCCCTTGTTTATGACCTGGACTCAATTCTTTCTTTTAACTTATACCAGATTCTTCTACAGCTGTATGATTGCCAACATATATGCTGCATGGATAATACTCGGAAATCTAAAGTGCATTCATAACGTAACTCACTCTGGATCGCTGATCGAATAATTTATTTCGTTCCTTCTAAACTTTCTTTAAATGCAAGCAATTACTTTTCCTGGTCTTTATGCCCCCTTGTTGCGTGCATACTTAGCTTATCTTAGTTCCCATGCATGTCGGAATTTTGTGCAATTCATATGGTCTCGAATATTACTTCTGGTTTTTCTCCCCGTTCATTAGCCACGATAGGTGCCACCTTCTGGTGGAGTGCATACAATGTTGTTGTGAGACTGTTGTTACATGACCATTTCCTCTTTAGGTAACTCTACTTAGGTTGAAGCCTTCTTCCTTATTTCCTCAGTTAGTCTTTCATTGTAGTACTTAGGGAGGATCCTCTTATTCTTGCAAGGATTTGAGCTTATTACAACGTTTATCCGGCATAATTTTTGATGTTCTTGCTTACTTGTATTAACCTCACTTACTTACCTTCATGCCCTAGTGTTCGTAGGATTGCTTCTGAGCTGATATTTTGATTGTCTTCCTAGTGGCACTCTCTTTATCTCCGTAACACTCATACGGTACCTTTTCTTCCCCAACTCCTATCTTAATATTCCTCAAGGTTACGATGTCATATCTACGAGACGAAACGTCTCATGTTGGGGTTCACTATGTTTATTTTGCACGATCTGTTAATTTGTCTCTATTCTCTTATCTGGACATAACTAGGCTTTTCCTGAATCAACCACTGACTACTCATTGGCCCATTCTCATATCAGTATTCCGTGTAATCATTCTTGGGTTATTTATTTTGTCTTAACTTACCTCTCGCGCTAGCTCCTTATTTATCAAAAGCATCCCGGGACGGAACCCCTACTTCCTTTCCTTGATGTCGTGCTTGCATAATTGTCTGGAGTGCAATCTCATTCCTTTTGTTTTAATCGCATTCTTCCTTTACCATTCCATAGTTACTAGAATCACTGAATTCTGACTTAATGTCACATCACTCCATATTCCCCCTTTTTGGGGAGTAGTAAGATTTAGTTCTATGATGATCTACGTATAGATGTTGTACCTCTTCATCTTTGGCGTCTTTTCATATCATCGATGACCCTTACTTGCCTTGCGGTAATCTTTCGGTATCAAGGATAATAACATTCCTTACTCGCGGGGTTGATAGTTACAGTAACTGGCACATACAGTCCCTTAAGCTTAATTTTGTTCACATTTCTTGCTTTAAGGAAGCGTTTTCCTGAATGACCATTCTCTGAATTTCTCATAAATCTTCTTCTGTTGTCCATTCTAATATCGGCGGAGCGCAATCTGAAATTCTCATGATGTCGACCATTATCAAATCACTCAATCTCTAATTCATGTTTAGTTTATCCTGTTCACCAATCCATACTGATTTCTATTACTCTGGGGTCTAACCTTTCCTTCTTGTAATCACGTTAGAGTCACGAACTTATTTCTCGAAATGAGGATATGACTTTATGACCTATACTCTTTTGTTGCCTCAAGGCCTATCACCTCTCGACTCTTCCTTAACTTGACTATAGACTCTGTAATACTGTCATTGTTTTATCTACCGTTGTAATCCAGGTATCATATATTACTCATAATGCTTTATTATCTCTCTTCTTGTTTCCCTATTAACATTTCTGTCTATCACTTTATTATGAAAACTTTAACAAGACGTTCTTTTGCTTTTAGCTCACCTTGCTCCATCCACTGACTCTTCGGGTTTCTTAACGTTCTCACTCTACTAAGGACGAGAGCCACACTTAGGTAATATTTACCCATTTAAAGTTTCAAGTGCCTATCTTTGTAATGCTCATATCTAGTTGTACTATTTTAGAGTGCACCATATGGGTGTATCACAGGGAAATCTATTAGCACATATGCAACATCCTTTGGAAAGGTCAACTAACGCAAACAATCCATCCATCATTGTGGGTTACTCTAACCCCAGCCGGATCCTGATATCCGTCCTTCTCTGATACTACTTCTGTTAGCCCCTATAGGGCATAACTGAAATGGGTGTGATCAATTGAATATATCTCAGTTACTGTTGAAAGTAACTCACAATGCTTATATTTCTCTGCTTGAATTGTAAATACTGTTAACCTTGTTAACTGTGTACCTCGTACCCTTCTTATCTTGCTCCTTTTAATTGTTGAAGATTGTATCTACCTTCTGAATCTCTCATTGCCTCTCACCATCGGGGTGGATAGATATTCTTACCTTAAGGTTACTTATCGAGAAGCTTACACGTTTTAGTACACACATGACCTACTCAAGACCTTACATTTACTCATCATAAGCATCATGCAAAATCGAGTTCCTCTGATTCAACTCTCCTACATCCACATTCAATCTCTTACCAACTGCCGTTTGGTTGTAGGTATTGTCTTATTACGAGTAACATAGAGTTTAGGAGTTTGAATTCTTACAACTAAGCTCTACCACATAATCTAGAGTAAGAAGAAAAAGTGACAGTCCTAAATGACCTGTAGCCTCCTATTTATAAGTGTGGTGCACGACTCACCCATAAACAAGACACTACTAGACACGGCTTGTAGACTCCCTAGGATAGAATTGCTCTAGTACCACTTTTGTCATGCCCCAAACCTAGGGGGCGAGAGCAGCACTCGGTGCCTCACCTATCCTTGCGTACCAACTTGCGACTAAGAGACTCTGAACATATATAATGTCATACTTGGGCCATGGGCCACATTGTAAGACAATTTGCGAATGCTGACAAAACATCAATATAAAGCTTGGCCGACAAGGCCGATGTAAGTACTATGGCTAGCAAACCAACAAATATACATACAAGGCTTACAAGCCCAATATACTGCACTAACTGACATGATATGTCTACAAGCCTCTAGTGATGGATGTACTGTCATCGGATCAGGGCCCAACATATCCATAACATATATATATACATATATACACCAGATGTACATAAAACACTAGACCCGGCAACTCTGAAGGATGCGGAACTTACCGATCAAACTAAACTCGGGCAACACCTACTGAGGAGGTCTACTCGTCTGTCTATCTGAACCTGTACGCATGAAATGCAGCGTCACCGGTAAAAGGGACGTCAGTACGAAATAGTGTAAAGAGTAGTTAAGGAAAGAGATTAACTGAAAGCTGAAACTGAACTGATAATATAATAACTGAAAGTAACTAGGAGTCAAAGATAATCTGAAGATATGCTTACTTGCTGATATTGACTCAATTCTCTCCAGCCCTATAAGGCTCGGTATATATATAACTTTTCTGCCTTAGTAGGCTCGCTTATAGGCGCTAGGCCATACTAGGCTCTGTATCTCGGCCAACTGGGCTCGCTCATAGGTACTCAGCCACAGTAGGCTCGGTTTATAACTTTCCATATGATCAGAGGTTGCCCAATAGGGGCCTGCCCATTGATTATTACTCGATGGTAATGAAAATAGTGTAATACTGTATATATAGGCTCTCTACTCTCTTGACTAGAAGAAGACAATAATCAATTAAATATGAAGTCCCGATAAGTAGAATATTGTAATTTATGAGACTAGGATAGTGTATATAAATTCGGGAGTATGAAGTTCTCTTTATGTATCGTTATTAAACACATGTTATTATGAGATCACGCAAAAATGAAGGAAGGGCTTAGCCTTAATATACCTGGGCCGAGTTTCTTGACAATCCTTCCAACACAAGTCAATAGAGACAACATGTAATGGCAGATCGAAGTTGGGGAAAATCTATATGATATTCTTGAGAAAGATTGCACCGTACTTCCTAAGAATCGCAAAATCTTACGTTACAGCTCCGACCATTGTAAATCACATATGAAATTTCTCTGAAATATGATACTGTCTCTTCTAATCTTAAGCGGGTGGGGGGGGTGTAAATAAACATTATCTTGCATTGCTAAAGTGAATATATTTGTGCAATTCACGTTCAGAAGGCTAAAGAAAATGTTAACCTTGTTATGTACTCTAATAATGTGACACCTTGCTACACCTTATATGAGTCACTTAGTGTCACGACCCAAACCGATAGGCTGCGATGGGCACCCGGTGCCTTACTAAATCGAGTACCAACATAACGTATCTTTGTTTATCATACTATCATAGGTAACTGAGCCGGAGAGGCTGCCGTGAGATAAGTAGAATACCACATGAAATATCAACTTAAGCATAAGATTTTCAGTCCTATAAGACCAAAATAACCACTCGTACACTGAACATAGGCCGACAAGGCCATACAATCTTTTACGTACATGACATTTGTCTATAAGCCTCTAAGAATATATAATTGTCATAAAGGTTGGGACAGAGCTCCGCCATACCAAACAATACATGTCTAAATTACACTGACCAAACAAGCAACTTCGAGGCAAATGGAGCGCACCAACATCTTCTACTGAGCTGATAGCCTACTTGGAGGACTCTCGATCTGTCTACTGGGACCGTGGGCATGAAACACAGCATCCCCAGGCTAAGGGACGAATCTACCAAGTATATAAGGAATGAAAATTAGTAAAGAATAGACATGAGAAAACATGGAGTAAAAGACTCGATATGTATGCATGAATAGCTCTGTGAAACATTTAAAACATGTAATGTCATGCATATGCATATAAATTTCATACCATGCATGCATATATGCGTTCATAACATCATTAAGCCTCTGAGGGCATCCCATCATATTATCTCGGCCACTGTGGGAAAATATTAACGTATACCAGCGGATCAGGTGGTGGTGCGTATATAACACCATAAGCTTTTCCCATATTCCATATACATATATATGCATATATATATACGTATATAATGCCATCTGGTTATGGGTCAATGTTCATGTATAAATGAATGCAATGCATATGAAATACGTCAATAAAATCTATCGGAATGTCAAAGGACCATAATGCCTTTGATTAATATCATGAAATAAACTTTATCAACTTACATGTTTTCTGAGAACCATGAACAAATGATAGAATAATATGACACATGGGGAATCAAGAACATAAGCATCTCTAGTATTTCTATGAATAGAGTCATTTATGGAAATTGTGCATTTGCTTTCATTTTGGCTAAATCTTTCTCCAGGTATGTTAAGGCTAAATCTTTCTTTCATTTTGGCATGATTCAGTAACTACAAGTGTTTGATAATGAGGCATAAAAAGAAGTTCATACACCCGAATTTATATACATTATCCTAGTCTCATAAATTACTGTATTGTCCATATCGAGACTACATATTTAATTGAGTATTTTCTTCTTCCAGTCAAGAGAGCAGAGAGCCTATATATACAGTATTACAGTATTTGCATTACCATCCAGCTATAATTGATGGGCAGGCCCCTATTGGGCAACCTCTGATCATATGGTAAGTTATATGCCGAGCATACTGTGGACGAGCGCCTATGAGCGAGTCCAGTTGGTCGAGATACAAAGCCTAGTATGGCCGAGTGCCTATGAGCGAGCCTACTACGGCAAAGTAGTTATATATATATATATATATACCGAGCCTAATAGGGCCGGACAGCTATTTTACTTACTATATTGAGAGAGTTGAGTCAGTATCAGCAGGTAAGCATATCTTCAGATTATCTTTGACTTCCAGTTGCTTTCACTTATTATATTATCAGTTCAGTTTCAGCTTTCAGTATATTGCCTTAAATACTCGGTACATTATTTCGTAGTGACGTCCCTTTTCTAGGGGCACTGCATTTCACGTGTGCAGGTTCAGACAGACAGACGGGTAGACATCTTCATTAAGTGTTGCCCGAGTTTAGCTTGATCGGTAAGCTCCATGCCTTTTGGAGTTGCCGGGTCTAGAGCTTTATGTACCTCTTGTGTATATATGTATATATGTTACGAGTAGGTCGGGGAGCTGTTCAGATCACAATATGTCCACCAGTAGAGGCTTGTAGGCATATCCTGTCACTTAGTGCACTATGTTTAGCTGGTAGGCCTTTTATGTATATTTTGTTATTTTGCTAGCTGTAGTAGTTATGACATCCTTATTGGCCCAGCTTTATATTGATATTTAGTCAGCATTCGCAGTTGTCTTGCAATGTGGCCCATGTTCAAAGTACGACATCACATGTTCAGAGTTCCTTAGTCGCAAGTTGGTACGCAAGGATAGATGAGGCATCGGGCACAGGTCTCGCCCCCAAGTTCGGGATATGACAAAAGTGGTATCAGAGCAGTTCTATCCTAGGGAGTCTACAAGCCGTGTCTAGTAGAGTCTTGTTAATGGGTGTGTCGTGTACCACACTTATAAGCAGGAGGCTACAGGGCATTTAGGATTTTCACTCTTTCTTCTTACTCTAGATCGTGTGGTAGAGCCAAGTTGCAAATTTTCTGAACTCTATCTTATTCATAATATGACGATGCCTACATTCAGAATGACGATTGGTAAGGTATATAGCTGTGGAAGAGTTGAGTCAGAGGAACTCGATTTTTGCATCATGCTTATGATGGATAAAGATGAGGTATTCAACAGTTCATGTGCATACTAAGATGTGTAAGCTTCTTGATGAGGATCCCTAAGGCACGAATGTCTATCCGCTCTTACGGAAAAAAGTAATAAGAAAATCGGAAGATAGACACAAGTTTCAGCAAGTAAAAGAAGCAAGATGAAAAAGGGTTCGAGCTACCCAGCTAATGAAGATTTATTGTATTTACAATTCAAGTACAGAAATATAAGCATTTTGAGTTACCTTCAATGGTAACAGAGGTATGTACAATTGGCCGCACCCACCTCATTTATGCCCTATGGAAGCTAACAGAAGCAATATAAGAGAAGGACGGATATCAGGATCCGGCTGGGGTTAGAGTGACCCAAAATGGTGGATGGATTGTTTGCGTTAGTTGACATTTCCAAAGGATAATGTGCTGATAGATCTCCTTGTGAGACACCCAGATAGTGTACTCTAAAATAATACAACTAGATATGAGTATTACAAAGATAGGCACTAGATGCTTGGAAAGGATAAATATTATCTTAATATGGCTCCCGTCCCTAGTAGGGAAAAATGTTAAGAAACCCGAAGAGCCAGTGGATGGAGAAAAGGGAAGCTAAAAGCAAAAGAATATCTTGTCGAAGTTTTCAGAATACAGTGATAGATAGAAATGTTAGTAGGAAATAAGAAGAGAGTTAGTGAACCATTATGAGTAAGATGTGATACATAGGTAACAACGGTAAAAAACAAATGACAGTATTATAGAGTCTATAGTCAAGTGAAGGCAAAGATGACAAGTGACTGGCCTTGAGACAACAAAAGAGTATAGGCCAGAAAGCCATACCTTCATTTCGAGAAGCAAGTTTGTGAACAAAAGGAAAAGTTAGACCCCCAAAGTAATACAAATCAGTATGGGCTGGTAAAGAAGGTAAACTAGACAAGAAATAGGGATTGAGTGATTTGATAATAGTCGGCATTATGAGAAATTCAGAGATTGCGTTACGGCAATAATAGAATGGACAACAGAAGAAGATTCATGAGAAATTCAGAGAATGGTGATTCAGGAAAATGCTTCCCTAAAGCAAGCAAGGTGAGTAAAGTTAAGCTTAAGGAACTGTATGTGCCGGTTACAGTAATTGTCACCCTCGCGAGTGAGGAATTTCGTTATCCTTGGTGCTGAAGGA
Source organism: Nicotiana otophora (assembly GCA_000715115.1). Classification (NCBI taxonomy): domain Eukaryota; kingdom Viridiplantae; phylum Streptophyta; class Magnoliopsida; order Solanales; family Solanaceae; genus Nicotiana; species Nicotiana otophora. The sequence goes on from AWOL01S0065165.1 coordinate 20,518, forward strand.
TTACCGCGAGGCAAGTGAAGATTCCGGTATAAGTTAAAAGAAAGAATTGAGCCCATGTCATAGATCTAATTGTTAAAGGATTATATCATGGATATTCCACAACGCCCATGAAGGGATAAACATAATAACTCATACCATGAACCACAGATCAGGAGATAGCTTAAGCCTACATAAAGGCTTATTAGAAGAAGGGGAAAACTAGAGAGTTACATCAACCAAGTAAATCAGGAATCTAATTATTGGACCCGAAAAATTATAGAAATCATGATTGAGCACATTATAGGGTCACTCTTAATGTCAGAGGTACAAGATGGATAGTACAATAACCATATTTTATAACGGCCCTACGATAAAGTCGGTTAGAAAAGTACCAGCCTCCTAAGAAGTCAGTACGAAGCTCCCACCGGATTCTGTATGCACTAGAGGTGCAAGTATTATAATAGAGCTTGAAGTTATGGACATGAATTATATCTATGTGGAAGGGAGGTCATGAAAGAGATAGAAGATACGACGTGAGATTTTAAGATAAGTAAGGTAAAGGTGAACAACGTACAAGATACTCAAAGGCAAAAGATTGTGAATAGTCCATACTTCGGATAGAAGGCTAGAAGCATTGGGATTCAATATCCAAGAATGATAGCAGCATCGTCAGTGGCGTGCCTTCCAGCCTATGGTTTCTAAGTACCCAGAGATCTAGTCAATAGGGTAAACAAGAGTTAGAGACGATGTGATGTCTCGCTTAATGTTCCAGAATAACATAAGAGAATCAATGGTGCAAGCAAGTTGAAGGAAGGGTGTGACTAGTATAAATAAATACGTAGAGGTTTCAAGCTAAAGTATAGTAAAGCAACAAGGTTTTATGACAGGAGTAAGGATAAGAAAGGGCGAGTGAAAAGGTGACAGGAATGGATAAGTCCTCAGGATTAAGCCCATGAAAACAAGAGAGCTGATCGTTTCTCTAAGTTATGGGAAGCTCAGTATAGCCTGAATGAACTCAAAGGAGTTTAAGACTAGTGGTAATAGAAGAGATGGAATGTTGCCCTTGTAATAGAATAATGGTGTAATTGTGATAGACAAAGGATGGCGTTTGGGCCTTCGATTGAGTAATGATTTGACGAAGAAAAGAAAGGGATCTCATGAATTGGACAGGATTAAAATACCCACGCAAGGTGAATCACATTGGGATACTATGAGATACATTTATGAAAGCATGGTATCGCCCCAGGTGGATCAGTCTAATGAAAACGTGAACCCTAGCGGAAGTGTTACATAAATTATTAAGTTATCAGGGGTAGATTATAGATCGATATTGAGGTGAATCAACAATGGTTGGAAAACGGATGGAAAAGTTATAAAGTATGAGATGAGATTAGGCCGTCATTCTTAAGATGAACAGTAATGTGGAAGCATTAAAGGACATAGATTTATACATATTGGATAAGCAATGAAAGTAACCTAGAATTTGGAAGTAGACATCAGTAGCGAGAAATCGAGGTAAGAGTTATGGTATAGTATGACCTACTAAGATACAGTAAAGTCATACGGATGGATAATCGGGTCTATGAAATAAGATATAAAAATATTTGTAAGTTCGATAAAATACCGAGCGAAGAACTTCAGTAATGGCTAAAACTTGGAGAGAGAAGGAAAGAAGAGACGCATAAGCGCACTTACAAGGTCAGAGTCGTACAACCTGCATGAATAAAGGTAGCAATAGTTACAAGACTGGAAGGATTTCGACCATAAGTCGTGGTGTGAGAAAGAGGCCTAAAGGGGGTAATGCCCTGGCCTTTGGACTTATTCATAGAACAATTGCCTAGATGGCAAGAGGAGCACTAAAGTATTCGTAAGAGCTATGGGTTATGAGAATGATAAGTGCATCAGTCAACATTCGAGGAAGAATGTTCCAAAGGGAGGAATGATGTTACATCCCGCATTTTAGTATGGCCGAGCGCCTATGAGCGAGCCTACTATGGCAGAGCAGTTATATATGTATATACCGAGCCTTATAAGGCTGGACAACTATTTTACTTACTATATTAAGAGAGTTGAGTCAGTATCAGCAGGTGAGCATATCTTCAGATTATATTTGACTCCCAGTTACTTCCAGTTATTATATTATCAGTTCAGTTTCAGCTTTCAATATATTGCCTTACATACTCGGTACATTATTTTGTACTGACGTACCTTTTCTGGGGGCGCTGCATTTCACGCGTGCAGGTTCAGACAGATAGGCAAGTAGACCTCCTCATTAAGTGTTGTTCGAGTTCAGCTTGATCGATAAGCTCCATGCCTTTCGTAGTTGTCGAGTCTAGAGCTTTATGTACGTCTTGTGTATATATGTATATATGTTATGAGAAGGTCAGGAAGCTATTCCGATCACAGTATATACATCAGTAGAAGCTTGTAGACATATTTCGATCACAGTATATACATATATACGCGTATATAACGCCATCTGGTCATGGGTTACTGTTCATGTATAAACGAATGCAATGTATATAAAACATGTCAATAAAATCTCTCGAAACGTCATAGGACCATTATGCCTTTGATTAATATCATGAAATAAACTTTATCAACTCACGTATTTTCTGATACCCATGAACAAATGATAAAATAATATGACACATAGGGAATCAAGAACATAAGCATCTTTAGTATTTCTATGAATAGAGTCATTTACGGAAATTATGCATTTGCTTGTTTCGTTTGTGTTGTATAGATCATGCCATAAGTAAAGAAGGGATAGCCTTAATATACCTGAACCGATTCTCTTTTGCGAAAACACGTAACGGCGGATCTAAGTAGGGAAAATTCTCTATGATTTTTTTGAGAAAGATTGTACCGGGCTTTCTTTGAATTAGCATTTCACGTTTGACCTTGTAGCATTTCGGAGAATTTCACGTTGGACTTTGTAGCTTCATCCCATCAGAATTTCATGTTGAACCTTGTAGCATTTCACGTTGGAGATTGTCATTTCTCTTTAATAATGTAGGAAGATGGTTCCTTTTATCAAAGAGAGTGGGCCCCACTTTTTATGGTGACTAAGCCAACTAACCTCACTAATGTGCCACCTTAAAGTGTGACTTAAGATTCACTTATTACCTACTCCCTTGGCTGCAACGTTGAGGCATTTTAAGTGACCCATAATTTTAATTAATTATCCACTAATCTCTTGATTAACTTGTTAATCTCTCACTAACCAATAATTACCCAATTATCCACATAATCAAGATTTATCTCAAGTTACTCAAAATATTACTCACTTTTAATACACTTTATACATCTTGCTATCATGGTCATGTGGTACCTTATATGACATTAGTCCATAAATACGGGGTATTATAGCTCGGACCGTAGTTTATCGTAAAATGTCAAACTTCGACGAAACTCATTTTCTTTGATTTGCTTACCCTTTCACCTTCAAAAAATTACTTATAACTTGTTTGAAATAGCATAATACTTATAATTCAAAAATAATATCATTCCCGAACTTACATCGATTAACTTACGATGAAACTTTAACGTACAAAAATACGGGATGTAACATCTCATTTTCGAGCTTTCACCAATTTAATTTTGGCGTACTTTCACGTACAAAAGAATATGGGGTGTAACACTTAGTGTCTTTGTTAACTACTTCATGGGCTTCCACGTTGGTGATAAGATCCATCAAGCTTATCCAACTCTAATTAATTGTTAATTTACTAATCTCCTACTAACCAATAATTAACCAATTACCCACATAATTAAGAATTATCTCAAATTACTTAAAATACTACTTACTTTTAACACACCTTATACACCTTACTATCATAGTCATGTGGTACCTTGTATGACATTAGTCTGGGTATTATAGCTCGGACCGGTTTTTACCCCAAATTGCCAAACTTCGACGAAAATTATTTTCTTTTATTCGCTTACCTTCTCACCTTCACGAATTTACTTATCACTTGTTTGAAATAGCATAATACTTATAATCTCAAAATGATTTCCTTCACGAACTTACATCGATTAGCCTACGACGAAACTTTAACGTATGAAAATGCGGAATGTAACATCTCATTTCCNACGATCTTTTATCAATTTACTTATGACGTACTTTCACGTACAAAAACATGGGGTGTAACAAGACTACTGAGCCAGACGGGTTCACGCCGGTCATATGTACTACTATCTCGCATGGTTGGAGGATAACATAGTTGGGGATGATAGACAAGGGATCAATCTAAAAGATAGGATCATTGATGAGGTGGGTGAGGCACAGGTAAAGTACAAGAGGCTACAAAAAAGGGTGTTCGTATCCGAAGCTAAAAATATAGAGCACCATCAGGTGGATATGGAAGCGATCGGAGAATGGAAGGAAATTGCAAATAAGTCAACAGAAATTTTGGAACATCTAGAACAAGGACTAATGTAGCTAGAGGGGAAGATGAGAAAGATGCTTTGGGATTGTCAAGGCATGGATCCGGATGAAGGAGGGAAGTTGGCAATGGCGTACTTGATACTCAACATGTGCGATTTGGGAAACGTGATTGATGGAGTCAAGAGAGCCAAGCATGGAGAAGGTCCTTTAGGGACCAAGTAGACCTGGAGATAATGTTTTTTACTGATTTCTAGACTAGATTAGATTTCGATGTAATAATGCTTAATTCCATTAGTGACTCTATAATTATTATTTTGGATTTAGTGAAAGATTAATTGTAATGACTAAGCCAGTGGTTTCGAGAGTTATAGCCCTGTTTCCCCATTCCTGCTTCTTTATGTGTTGTTCAGCGGTGTTGAGTTGTATCGAGTTGGTAGGTTTGGGTCCGGAGTAGTTTTGGAGTGAAATGAACACTTAGTCTCTTAGTTAGAAAGTTAAGTTAGAAAAGTCAACCGAATATGGATCTATGTGTAAACGACCCCAAAATAGAATTTTGATGATTCCAATAGCTCCGTATGGTGATTTTGGACTTAGGAGCGTGTCTGGAATGAGATTTGGAGGTCTGTGGTAGAATTTGGCTTGAATTGGTGAAATTGGAAATTTGGCAATTTCGGTCGGCAGTGGAAAATTTGATATCGGGGTCGGGATGGAATTCTGGAAGTTGGAGTAGGTTCGTAATGTCATTTGTGATGTGTGTGCAAAATTTGAGGCCATTCGGACGTGGTTTGGTTGGTTTCAGCATCGGTTGCCGAATGTGGAAATTTAGAAGTTCTTAGGCTTGAATCCGAGGGTAATTTGATAATTTGATATTGTTTTGAGTGATTCGACGGTTTGACTAAGTTGGTATGTTGATATATGACTTGTTGGTATTTTTGGTTGAGGTCCCGAGGGCCTCAGGGTGATTACGGGTGGTTAACGGATTTGTCGAAGTTGGAATTTGCAGCTGGAGCTGCTGCTACTGCTATTTTCGCACCTGCAGAAGAAAGCCTCACAGGTGCGAGGCTGCTGGTGTGCTTGTGGAGTGCGCAGGTGCAGGCGACGCTGGGCCAAAGCTGGGAACGCAGGTGCGAAGAATTTTGGGCTAGTTTCGCAGATTCGGAGATGAGGATTTTGGGCTGGTTTCGCAGATGCGCACCTGGGACCGCGGATGGGAGTCCACAGGTGCGAGAAAGGTATCTGTGGAAGCTAGGGAATTAAGTGAGTTGCGCAGGTGTAGCTCCTTGGACCGCAGATGCAGTCACGCGGGTGCGAGAAAATGGCCGCAGGTGCGAAAAACCTGGGCAAAAATCATAAATAGAACCCTTCGCGAATTTGGTTCATTTCCACCATTTTCAAGTCTGTTTGTGGAGCTTATGGAGTGATGTTTGAAGGGTGATTCAAGGGCTATCAGTGAGGTAAGTTGCTTGAGCCCTAATACTTGTATATATGGTGATTTTCCATTGTTTAGCCATTGTAATTAGTGAAAATGAGGGGTTAGGGCTTCAGATTTTTGGAGAAGTAATTTAAGGATTTGAATGAACAAACAATGTTGGATTTTGATGAATTTGGCATGGTTAGACTCGTGAGTGAATGAGATTTCTAGTTTTGTAAAATTTTTCGGATTTAGAGACATGGGGACGTGGGCCGGGTTTGAGCCAATTTTGGGTTTTGGTTTAATTTATGTTGTTTTTCCGTTGGAATTCAATTCTTTAACCTATGTTGATAGTAATATTCGGATTATGGATAGGTTCGGAGCTTTTGGAGACCGAGTCCATAGACGAGGACATCCCGGAGTAGGATTTGAACGTTGTTAAGGTAAGTAACAGTTTTAACTCTGGCTTTGAGGGTATAATCCCAGAGATTTGACATCACGTGATTGTTTGGAAATGATACCCATGCTAGGTGATGAGCGTGTGGGTGTGCACTGCGAGGGATTGAGACTTGGTCCGTTTCGTGAGGCCTAATGGCTGTTATCTGTGGTTATGTGTTTATTTGTTGTTGAACTTGTTTGCCTTCATGTTAGAGATCATGCTTAGGCTTTATTCATGCTCACATTATTTGTACTCAGTCATAGAACTTATTGTGCATGTTTACCTCAGCCTCTATTATTTGCCAATATGCAGTGATACTTGATGTGGGTTGTGTTCCCTTATTTGTTGGTGATGATGAGGCTAGTGAGGTACATGATTGAGTGAGGCCGAGGGCCTAGTTATGAGGATATTAATACCGTAGCGCGTGAGTTGTCCGCGTAGCACGTGAGTTGACCGTGCGGGTCCGGGTATTGATACCATAGCGCGTGAGTTGTCCGCGTAGCACGTGAGTTGACCATGTGGATCCAGGTATTGATATGATGGCACGTGCGTTGTCCGTGCTTAGCGCTTGGGCTTTGGGAGACCCTTCGGAGTCTGTACACACCCCCAGTGAGCGTAGAGTGTTGAGTGTTTTGAGTATTGAGTGCCGAGTGTCGAGTGATGAGTGATGGAGTGACACTGCTGTGAGGTTGTATTTATTTGTGTTGTTGCTTCATTTATCTGTTAAACTTTTTTGTAGCATTTACTGAGTTATGGAATTTACCTATTTATTTATGTTTATTTTTAAAATTATGAAAATAAATAATTGGACTGTTTTACTTAGCTCGTCATTATTGTTCAGTTCCTTAGTTATTTCTTTTACTTGCTGGGGTGGTTGTACTCATGCTACACCCTGCACTTTATGTGCAGATTCAGATGAGTTAGAGCGCGGTGATCGTTGAGTTCAGGCGGATATCTGTGGAGATTGCAAGGTAGTTGCTAGCGTTCGCAAGACCTTGTTACTCCTTTTATTATTTATTCTTTTGGATTGTATTGACAGTTAGACAGTTTCATTTCTTAGTTCATAAATTTAGACGCTCATGACTTAGTAACACCCGATGTTTGGGGCTCGTTTCCGTATTTCTAAAATTATATTTAGAGTTGATTTAGTTTATGAGAAATTCAAATGTTGAAATATTTTATTAAATTCTTATAATCGGTTTAGTAGAAGTATTTTGGGAACTAGGCTTGCCTTGTAACAAGATAGGCGCCATCACGACCATGGTTAGATTTTGGGTCGTGACATTNATGAGGATATTAATACCGTAGCGCGTGAGTTGTCCGCGTAGCACGTGAGTTGACCGTGCGGGTCCGGGTATTGATACCATAGCGCG